>JAKUDI010000143.1:0-53836 GCA_022702515.1 Ilyophis sp. 1 JC-2022
CGTTGGTTTCCAACAATAAAATAGTTTCAGATACGGACCACACCTGTGCTTCCTAAGTAATGTCAAACCTAACTTAACATCTGTACCTTGCGTGTCACTTCATCCAGATGAATAACTGTCCTGTTTGTCACGCAGTCCGTTTCTCTCAAAGACATCGGCTTTCACAAATGCCACCCCTTCTGCTGAGTTGCATTTTTGGAAAAGTGTGCGCCTGATTTTCGCTGGCTAAGCATGTTGCACATTCCTTAATATTGCACCCTCTATGTTAGAGAACACCTGGCAATCCTTGAACCCCAAAATTAATTCTTCATTTCTGTGTGAAACATATTCAGTCACTTAACATTCACTGCAAGTTTTCAATAACAGCTGGCTTGGTGACCCATTTCAGCACAGTGTGACTTTCTGAGTTGTATACTGTCATGTATCTACGCTGTAATGACCACTCCAGCTGGCTGCTCTCTCATGTATTCGGTGTGAACATCTGTTCTCTTGCATAACCACTATGTCTACATGAGACTGAATTATGAACATACACTCATGCCTTCATAACACTATGAAGCCTTTTACATGTTTTCTGTGTGTATTCCCAGGGAGAGAAGACATAACCGTGGCACAACGGCCTTGTTTTGTTTACTGCTGGTCATAAAGGAACCTGGCTTTAAATGAAATGTCACTGACTAAAGAAGAATTATTTGCTCCTAATGTAATTATCGACTCCTCTCTGGGCTTCTAAACACAAATTGCAATGGCCCCGTCCCCCTCAAAACCACAAAATAATATATGGGAGCAACAGCACTGCACAGCGAACAGTCACTTTTAATGTTTAGAAAATGCACTACAGGTACTGTTAATGACAAGCTTCTTCAGCTGTAAAAAGTCCCTGGACGTAAACATACAGAGATTCATTGAGAATGGATTACATTCTGCCATTAAATCTGTGTTTTAAAGGTGAAGTTTACAGAGATTCATTTACGTCAATACAAGTTTACTGGAAATTTCCATAGTGTACTCCTGCCATTTAAATAATATGTAGCTATACTGGATGTGTTTAAGTTTTGATTTCTGGTATTTCTGCATTATCCCGTGGTCCAAGAGTGACAGCAAAGACTTTGAGTGGAAGTAGGTCATGATTCCAGTTCACAACTTTCCAGCCACATGCAGTCACATTATCTTAGGCGCACCCGAAACAAATGAATACGCCTTAATATTTACAAGGCTTACGCAAACTACCTTGGTCAGGTTTGTAACAGAAGTGTATAAAACCAACAGGTCTAGAGGGCAGCCTCCAGGTGATTACTCTCAGATCCATACAAAGGGCAAAGAACTCATTTCTGTTTATATGAGCAGTTGTAAGCTTCTGTGGAATACCATGCTGTTTTAAGGTAGGGCTCAGTCAAACAGCTGATTTGACAATGTGAAGGCCGGTTTTACCAGTGGCATATTTTGCCATTGCTGAGAGATTCTTAGTTATGTGAGATGTCCTTCAAAACTGCAACTTCAGAATAACTGATAGCCTGAACTGTTACTAAGGCAGTAAAAAGTTGTTGGATTGATATACGTCATAAAATCTGACATTGAAAATGCAGGAAATCCAAAAATACTTTGAAGACTGCACATTTCAAAAAGAAAACAGAAGAGTAAAAATGACAGATCAAGGACAAAAAGAAAGAAAGGAAAAGTTTATTTGATGACGAACACAACATAGTATAAAGACAAGACGCCACAGACAAGACACGAGAGATTGTCCAGTCAAGATCAACAGTGAAACATAAATAATGAGTAGAGATTGTCCAGCCAAGATCAACAGTGAAACATAAATAATGAGTAGAGATTGTCCAGTCAAGATCAACAGTGAAACATAAATAATGATTAGTAAACAGACAGAGCAGATGTACATGGAGACACTGTGTGATGAATGGAAGAATGTAATACAATTTCACCTCTTTCATGCATTCTAAATAATTAGTAAAAAGCAAGTTTAGAACATACTAAATCCACTCTAAAACTGACATTTTAAAATTAGTATTCAAATATTTTTTTAAATAATCAGGATCATAGAACCTTATTATCTTAAACACAAAAATGGGAATAATTGTATTTTTTGTGAAATCATTGTGCTCCACATTAACATTTTGTTACTTTATTATTATTATTATTATTTTAATATAAAAAAATATTGTTACTATAATTTCAGAATAATTGTAACTGAGAATTTAACAGTCTTTTGAAAACAACTATTTAAGCTACGAATTTTTACTTTATACAAATAATAATGACACATTACATGATCTTTACTGAAATGGGGACATGTGGTTACTTGCTTGTTTTCATCATAAATGAGTCCATTTGAGAAAAGCTCATTCATACGGATACGGTACAATGAATGAGCAATCTAAATGCATGTGACGCTTATGGTCTTATAATATAATAATATGATTTTCCAAATTATTATTTATTAAAACCGGTAATTTTACAAATGATTACTTAAAATCTGCAATTAGAATATAAATACCCCTCAAATGGGCAATTTAAATTGAGAAGTATTTTTTTCTGAAAACAAGTATCATTTACATTTTATTTGATAATAATTTAAATAATTTATGACATGTAACTAATCTGAACACACATGCAGTACCCTGAATTATTTCACATGTGACATGACTAAACAATGACAACTGATTTATAAATGTGAAAATTTTCAACATGTTCATCAAGCAATATTTTCTGATTGCATTTTAGTTGAGGTTCTCGTGTAGATTCATCGACACCTGAATGCATTACACAAAATAGTAATCATGAAAAATGTGCAAACATAAGGCACAGGAATCCTCCCTCTGTGCTCAGCTCAAAGTAATTGGCAGTGAACCCTATAATTAACTGATGGGACACCTATGCATTTCATAATATGTTTGCACCTATTTAAGGCTATGTTTTTTATTGCTTTACATGGTACACAATGTACGCTACTTTACACAATACAAAATGTACAAAATGGCCCTACTATGGAGTGTAAAAATTGATCTCCCTGCACCCTGAATTAAGACATATTTGTATGTTCCATAGCGGCAAGTATCTACAATTTAAATGACAGATGACAGTGATTTCTAAGTGATTTTATGTACTATGTACAGAATTTAGCCACCAGTATGCGATCATGATCATTGACTTAGACGTTTACACAGATATCTGATGCAGTTGACAAATCAGATTTCTGTTTATCCGACATGTGACAGTAGTCATCGCTTTACACTTCACTTGTCATGGGGTTGCACACCTGATTCAGTGCATGTAGACAGAGTGCATTTCTCCTAGCGTTCCATCCGACCTGATGATCATCTCTACACCAGCGTTTCGCACGACTCCCACACACTCATTATGGGATGTCAGAAGGATGTTGGTGAAAAAAGAAGATGCAGATGAAGACAATGTTTACATTCCCATCTGATACTGGGCGGATTCGGACTACCTCCAGATGCAATTCATATATGGTTTGAGAAATTGGATATGTGTCATAAAAAGTGTGAATGGTGCCATTATCAGCAGGTGTGTATTGGAAGAGGATGTGTGGATAGAAGTCTTGACTGTTTACGTGAGGTACCCTACTCCTCAGTCCTCGCCTCCCCCCCAGTCCACCTCCGGGTCATCGTCCAGCCGCAGGATCACGTAAGACCCCATCTGGAAGAGATTCTGCCACAGCAGCATAGACATGTAAAAGTAAATGTCGCTTACGTCGACCTGGCACACCTCTCCGGCGAAGCTCATGTCGCAGAAACACTGGAACCTGTCCACCATGTTGCGGCAGTAGCCTCCGTTCTGGCAGGGGTTGGACTTGCACTCATCCAGCTCCAGCTCGCACCTGCAACAAGCACACCGAAGTCGAGGGTCATCGCTCTTCAGCTTCTTGTAGTTCGCTGCTTCCGGTTTGGGCCGGACGTGAAGTTTCACATGCTCTGTATTTTGCCTCTCAATTTTTCAGTCCATCCCAACTGATTATTTGTAGTAATTTACGATCGTCAGACACTCGCTATCCAATAACCAGAAGGTGAATGGCGAGTTCTTGAGGATGCAGTGTATGAAACGACGGTTGTGGTGTGAAAGGCGAACGCTAGAGAATGGAGCATATGAAACGGCGGTTGGGGTGTGGAAGGCGAACGCTTGATGATGGAGCGTATGAAATGTCGGTTGTGGTGTGGAAGGCGAACACTTGAGAATGGAGCGTATGAAACGGAGGTTGGGCTGTGGAAGGCGAACGCTTGAGGATGGAGTGTATGAAACAGCGGTTGGGGTGTGGAAGGCGAACGCTTGAGGATGGAGCGTATGAAACGGCGGTTGGGGTGTGGAAGGCGAACGCTTGAGAATGGAGCGTATGAAACGGCGGTTGGGGTGTGGAAGGTGAACGCTTGAGGATGGAGCGTATGAAACGACGGTCGGGGTGTGGAAGGCGAACGATGGAGGATGGAGCGTATCAAGCGGTGGTTGTGGTGTGAAAGGTGAACGCTTGAGGATGGAGTGTATGAAACGGCGGTTGGGGTGTGGAAGGCGAACACTTGAGGATGCAGTGTATGAAGCGGCGGGCGAGGTGTGTTCTCACCGGTGTCCGGTGAACCCTGACATACAGTCACACATCATGCTGGTCTCACTGCAGTTCCCCCCGTTAAAACAGGTGTAGTTCTTCTGCTCATTCCCACAGATGGACACTGGGAGCTTGGGACGCCTGGGAGAGCACACAGGAACAGGGTCAGGCGCTGGCCTCCCAGGGGCTGCACGCCAGCAGCTGCTGACGGTGCGACCCCCAGCGGCTCAAGCGCCCGTCAGGTTAATCAGATCGGTTTTCAGAAAGCATTACTGCTGATAAAGTGGTTGATCACAGCTACACAAGGCAAAGGCACAGCATATGTGCAAATGCGTTATGTGAGCACTGTATGTACAGAACTTTGACTTTCTATTTTAGGATTTTAATTTAAGTGAGGGAGAAAGGAAAACCTGTAAAGGTAAAAACTCTCACCTGTGCCTACTCAGAGCTAATCGCCATAGCGGCTTTTAGATTCTGTGATGTATTTGTGATCATGAGATTTTCATTTCTCCATCTGTTTTATTTAGCTAAGGTTTTAAAAGTCTGTTAGTAAAAGTGAAGTGTGCTGAATACACACCATTCAACTTTGAGTGTATAGGTGGCAGTGCAAAGGAATTCACTCTAAGATATATACTCTGCAGTAGGTTATACAACATGAACACCTAGAGAACACATATGACAGAAAAAATATGTTAAAAAAAAAAAGCCAAAAATGGAACACAAGACTTACATATGTTTGATGATGTACCAAGGAACTTCCTCGACCTCTACACTAAAGGGGGGGCACACACACAAAAACGAAATAAGACAAAAATATTGTTTTGACACAAATGAAAGAGCTGTGTACATAGTGTTCTACCTACAGGACATGCATCTCTGCCTTCAGCACAGTGAGCCTTGTTCAAAGGCTCCGTTCACAATGTGTGAGGAAGCTACAGAGACAAATGTGTTTACTAGACAAATGGTTGCAGCCGTTCCCCAGACAGAGCTTCCAGGCATGCTGCAGATCCAAGCCCAGAGAAAATCACTGGCATCACAGGAGAGGGTGTCTCCGTGCTCACAGCCAACAGTCAACCCACATTACAAAGCATTAACCATTTAGCAGCAGCATAACATTTCAACAGACATCATTAACTCCATTTTTCAATTTTCAAACAATTGAATAATGACGTCGATAAAATAAGTCGTAATAATAATACAACATTTGCATGATCTTCGTGTACATAGATATGTGCACACGACATCAGATGCTTGACCATTTTGTACCCTTTTTAGGAAGCTGTTATTGTCCTTTATAGGACATGCTTTTCGCCTTTGCTCATAAGATTAGACTGTAGGATGCGTGAATTGAACCTCTTGAATATATGATAAAAGGTCAAAAGTGCAATGTTGTGACTTGGGACTACTGTCACTTGTCCAACGTCTTTTTTGAGGGTTTTTTCATCACGAGGAATGAATTGCGACCAAACCTGCCTAAGGAGAGAAATTAACAGATGTTTAGCCTGTTTGTCATTTCAATCAAGAAGTCAAATCTAAAAATCTTCAGTCCCAAGGTACCTCCTGAACATGCTGTCTGCTCCCCCCCGTTCCAGCTCACCACCCCATCCAAGTTCTGCAGCCCAACATCGCTCACCACTATCTAGCTACCACCTCATTTTGACAAACCAACTCATTAGAGACTGATATAGAATGATTTGAAAATTGACCGACAGATTAGAGAATGATTTCGACCGATTTGAGAATTGACTTACTGATTAAAGAATGATTTTGACAGATTTAAAAATTGACTTACTGATTAGAGAATGATTTTGACAGATTAAACTAGAAATAACCACCTTGCGGTTACACTGCAAGCTGCAGTTTACATTTTGTCATAATTAGCGTAGGAATTCATGTCATGGCCAAAACCGTCTTTCGCCGGCGCGGAGGCATACAAATTGACTGACTGACTGCACACGATGAACTCATACCCTGAGCTGGCCATGGGAAGGATAGGCTCCTCAAGGTTTCTGACTGACTGACTCACTACACACTATGAACTCTTTTCTTTTTTGTCAAACCAAGGGAGTTTCTCCTTGCCACAGCCACCCTGGGCTTGCTTTCATTGTGGTTTTAGGCCAGAGTCTGCTATAAAGTGTACTGCGACAAAGGTTTTGTGAAATGCACATTACAAACAAATTAAATTGATATGTGAACTGATTTGATATGTGTTTATGAGTGTACCCCTTTGTCTCCAGTGGGGAACAGTGCAATATTATGGTATTGACTGAAATGGTGGTGCAGGCAGGCAGCCTTACGCGCAGTGAGGTCCAGTGTAGTTCCCCGGGCAGAGGCAGGAGTATCTGTCCACGCCGGGAAGGCAGGTGCCGCCATTAGCGCACTCGTGTCCCTCGCACATGTTCCGCTCCTCCTCGCAGATGGTGCCGGAGTAGCCTGGCTCACAGGCGCACCTGTACGCCAGGGCACGGACGCTGCAGTTGCCGTGGACACAGGGGCTGGAGGCGCACGCGTCGGCGATCTCGCAGAGCCAGCCCGCCCAGCCCGGGGGGCAGCTACAGCTGAGGAGGCCAAAGACGTCCGCGCAGACGCCCCCGTTCCGGCAGGGGTTGGGCGAGCAGACGCTGACCGCAGAGCAGCCTCGTACCACCGCCGCGGGGGACGTCTTCACAAACTGCTCCCCCTGGGGTCTGGGGAGGTTTAGTTCAGACTGGCTGTAGTACGGCAACATGACACCGCCCACCGCCACTGTGCTCAGGCATCCGGCCAGGTTCCACACAGCGTCCGGGCCCAGCCCTCCCAGCAGGATGTCCGCGCCTTCCTTAAGGAAGTCCAGGTTTCCAGCGGGGACGGCGGAGGTGGACGGCTCGTCCTCGTCGTCCACGCGCATGGTCCACTCGGAGGTCGGAGACCGCGGGGTAGTCATGGAGAGCTCGGCGGAGTGCCACTGTCCGTCGCCGACGGGCCTGCGGCTCTTCAGGCTCAGCGGGAGCGAGTTTTCTCCGCTCAGCAGCTCCAGGAACAGGTGGGAGTCTTGAACGGACTCTGTGAGAAACTCTGACCCCTTTTCAGCGTGGATTATAGCGGCGTTGCCTTTTGTGGTCCGGACGCTGAAGGAGATCGTGGTGAGATTGCTGAAGATTTTGCCATTGCTTTTATAGGACAACACACTGCCGTAATTGTGAAATGTTGCATTGGAAATACCTAAGTACACGACAGAAGACACACACCATTAGGCTGCTAGGTCACTGACCGACTGCCTTTGTAACCTTAAAAAAAAAGTCACTGACAAGTTTATTAAACATTTGAAGTAATATATTGTTTTTCACTGAATAAAACCTAATTATCAGGTAACTCACAGTTAATCCAAAGAAAGACATAATGCTGGCTCAGGACAATCCCATCCCATCACTCAATAAGATTGAATGCGTTCATGGGGATACACTGACGTGTGATTCTTTTCAGGCCCATTGATATCGGCTCCCGCGTAGATGCAGGAGAGGCGAGATACTCACACTCAAAGCCTTGGGGGAGGGGCAGGCAGACCGCAGCCGACGGGCACGGCGCCAGCTCGCACCACTGCACCTCCTCGCAGCGCCGGCCTGCCGTGTTAGGAGGGCAGGTGCAGGTGAAATCATCCCAAATGGAGTAGCACATTCCCCCATTATGGCAAGGGTTTTTCTGAACAAGACAGGGAGAGTTTCCGTCATCTTCCTGAGAGGCTATCCTTTCGCTCTCCATTCCACAGGCTTTATATTTGAAATGTCCATACACAATGGAAAAGTTTCAAAGTAAAGAAAGGAAAGTTCTGCACCTTACAGTGGTTTAAATATTCAAATATTACAAATGACAGGGTCAGAGCACAGGTATATATCAGGAGCGGCAGTGTAGTATAATGGTTAAGGAGCTGGACTTGTAACCAAAAGGTTGCAGGTTCGATTCCCAGGTAGGACACTGCCGTTGTACCCTTGAGCAAGGTACTTAACCTGAATTGCTTCAGTATATATCCAGCTGTATGAATGGATACATGTAATAAGAAGTTGTGTAAGTCGCTCTGGATAAGAGCGTCTGCTAAATGCCTATAATGTAATGTAAAAAATACTGGTCCAATGCGAAAGCGTATTTGCATTAAGAAATATTGTAGACATGTTCCTGTAACCACGTGCATTGCCGGGATTTGAAAACGTGTAGGCTGAAGGCAGGAGCCTAATGTATACTGTCATCATATAGAGAAGCCTTCATTACATGCAGTGTTGAGGCATAGATTTCAATTTTAACATTTTTTTAAAGACTGCTGGGAAAGACATGCTCACTCATTAAATGCAAATACCTGCTATTTATCAACAAAATAGGCTTATTACAATAAAAATGAGAGAAAAAATACACAATTATGATTAAGTGTTTTTACCAGGTACAGAGACAATTTATATCTGAACTATGTGTGAAGTAGGAAACTTAGTAGCAGTTGTGTGGTTATTAGACACACATATATCTTCTGTTTCATTTTATCAGAATTTTATCAGATATGAGTGATGCATAGATTAATTATATGCATGTATTCTGTGAATCCGTCTTGCAGATAATGAGAACTAGGATAATAATAATAATAATAATAATAATATCTATAACGGATAGTTCATCTAGACCACTTAAAGTGAGTCCACCTGCCAAATCAAGCACATATATTTGTAAGCGGAAAGCTTTGTTACTCACATTGCAGTAGTTGTCGCCAGCGCAGCCTCGCGTAACACCGACCAGGCGTTCCATAGCATACGACCTCACTGGGGTACCAACTGGATAGAACTGCAAGCGCCTGGAGTTAAGCCGCAAATCCTGCATGCATCCCTTAAAATATCCTCCGTAAGAATCGGAGGCACGGCGGTCAGCCAAACCCCCGACGTGGACGAGGTCGCCCGACTGCACCCGCAGGCTCCGGACGGAGGCCGTTTCCTGCCTGCGGCCGGACAGGAGAAGGCTCATCTGGTTCCGCTCTATCTTCAGGCTCACGAGGTGGAAGCTTCCGTCGCTGACAAACTGCTCTCCCCCGAGGCTCTCAAAGTCGCCGGCCTGCACCCGAACCTTCCCGTCCTCCAGCCAGACCCTGAGGTACTGGCTGGTGCTGTTGGAGAGCACCAGCAGCAATCCAGCGCGCTTCCTGGTGCGAATGAACACAGACACCGCGATGCTCTGCCCAGGATCATCATCCACTGTGAAAATAGCGTAGCTTTGCGAATCCTCCTTTCCAAATCTGCCAGTGATGTATTCTATCGAGGTACAGACAGAAACGATCGAGAATCAAGCTTATCAGCCTGGCCAATATTCAGAATGCAGACAACACTACTCTGCTAGTCACTCTGCTAGTTTTCTGAACACAATAATGATTTATTATATATTCTTATGTCTCCTTCCTGAAAAACATTGTAGCAGAAAATTCAACAGTCAGGGAGACTGCTTTATTAGCCCACTGTGGTGATTTACTCTTAGAACGCTGATAGTGCTTTAAATCCAGCTTGGGGAGTTTTTCCTTGCCACTGTTGCCTCTGGCCTACTCCTGTGGGGGTTTAGGCCAGGGTTTTCTGTGAAGCATATTGTGACAATTGTTTGTGGATTTCACAATATAAATACATTTTGATTTGATTGATTCAGATTCAGTCCTCAATGTGGCTGCGGTAATTATTTACATTTACCCTATCCTGTTTAAAAGCACACTTTGGCCAGAAATTGATTAAGAAAAAACACCCATCAGAGGTGTTTTCTAAAGGATGTTAGCCTAAGCCATTTCAAATTCCTGCAGTTTCTGTGTTGTGTTCTGTTCTCTAAGAAGCTGGGAAATAAAGGTCAGTTAACCTACAACCTACAAGTCCTGGCATGTGTTTCTTCCACCAATGAACTCAGCCAGCTGATTTCACTAATTAGTTCTACCTCCTGGCAAAAGAAATATGCTAATTAGCAAATGTTCGACCTCTGACCTACAATAGTACCTGAGTACTGAAATGGATTAAGCATAATTTTGCCTCATTCCGAACAGCCCATAGCAGGCAAGGATCACCTCTGGATGTGGCCAGTTAGAACAAGGCAGAAAGTGGCTGTATTGTTTTGAAGTTGACTGAAAACTAAGGCTGATTGCAATCTTCATTTACAGTTCAAATGACACAATAAGACGCAGATTTTTTTTTTTTAAACCATAGGCATATTTGGTTGCACATGCTTACTTGGAAGTCTAAAAAACTGGTAGAATTTTTTATGAAGTAAAATCTCTGAAACTGTGAATTAGGTAGTGTATGTTAGTGTGGGTGTAGTTTTTAAAGACAATGGGTTTCCACATGCAAGTCTTACCTTCTGAACAGTTCAGCCCCTCATATGGTCGGCGGCACTCACACTGGTAGCTCTGCCACAGGTTGACACATCGACCCCTGTTCTGGCACGTAATGCCCTCACACCTGTCTCTGTGGCTGCAACCGGGGGTCACGTTCATGGCTGAGTCTGCCAGCCAGGTCTCAGGAACCATCAGCTGGGAGTCCACCTGCACGTCTCGCAGGCACCCGATGAAGTAACCGGGGGCCGTGTCAGTGAGCCAGGCGCCGTACCCCTCCTCTGCATCCCCTCCGATGAAGGTTCTCTGGAAGGCAGACTCCAGCCCTGGCAAGCCTCCTCTCTCCACCCGTAAGGCCTTCATGCAGTCCCCCGCGCATGACGCATCGAGAAGCCTTAGCTCTAGCAACCCGTTGCCGAGCACGGCCCCAACCGAGTGCCACTCGCCGTTGGTCACGTTGTGAGGCAGCTCCAAAGCCTGCTTCAGGTGGCCGTCTCGCTGCAGGGCGAGGCGTAGCCGGCCGCTCGCCAGCTCCAGCCTGAGGAGCAGCTCCGCACTTCCTCTCTGGAAGATCATGGCATTTTCCAGCACAGTCTTGAAGCTCAGTGTGGTGCTCAAGGGTGCTTCCCGGTCTGTGAGCGGAGTTTGAAGGTCAAGGTAGCCGCTTGTCTCAAAGGAGAAGGTAGTAGGCATCTGGCACTTTGAACCGGTGAAGCCACCGGGACAAGTGCAGCTGTAACCGTGCCGTCCGTCCCTGAGGAAGGGCAAGCACTGGCCTTCGTTCTGGCAGCCATGGCCCTCACAGCCCACCAGGGCCTCTGTGCAGTTCTCCCCGCCATACAAGAGTCTGTCTGGGCTTTGTTTCAAACAGTGACACATGTAGCCCCCGTGACTGTTTTCACATATGCCTCCATTCTGGCATGGGTTGAAATCACACTCATTGATGTCCTCTTCACACAAGGTACCTAAAGAGATAGATTGAGATTCAGATATTATTTTGGCTACTTCACATTTTGTAGTTTGGGAACTAAACAAAGAGAGGTTATGGCAATATGGACAAAGATCACTGTAACAAAGTTATATTGTGAATGGCACAAGTACAAATAAGCTGTGAATGATTGATTTTTTCTTAGCATTTCAAATACAATTGTAAACAAATACACCTGACGATGCAGTAAGTACAAGCAGACATTTACACAAATATCTGACACCAGCCCAAATATTTGCCATACATGTCTAATTGACTAATTAACATATAAAATAGACTAACAATATTCAAATACATACAACAAAGCCACCATATAATTGGTTAATTGAGCACTTGTTTAAGAATCCCTTCTGAGGGGATCAAACAATTGGAACCAACCAGAAAGAATATTAAATGGCACTCACACATAAATGCAAGCAGATTACATAACCTCTGAGATTAATAATTGGATGCTTCTGCAGACTATCTACTTCTAGCATATCATAAAAATCTAGTTTGGTGCCATTTTATTATTTCCATAGTTAGCTTGCTGACAATACTCCAGAGCAAGCTGGGTCAGCTAGTCATTAAAATAACATTAATACATAAGGGCATGACTCTCACACTGCACTCGAGAATGTAATAGCTACTGCTCTTGAACAAAATTAAGTCTGCATATATTAAGGAAACATAATGTGATAATTATGATTTTGATAATGATGCAAATTAGGGGCACTGACTGGCATGTTATCCAAATTAATCAGCTATTTTTTTAATCTTAAGTTGGCATTCACATAATGGTACAACCTAGTTTGTGCACTATATTCCATTCTGAATGACAAATGACTACATCCCAAACAGGGACAATGTACAAATTGTGACATAAATATGACTTAATTACCATCAATGTAATTTGGCAACCTCAAACTACAAACAATGAACCTAAGTATTTGTACCAAATGTGCCAATTGGACTACGAGACCATGCAAAAGGGCCAAATATAAAGGCAATTTGCTCATCTAATGGGTGTCAAGGTTTTGGGGCAGAATATACACAACAGTTTCTGTTTTCATGCCCCAGAGAATCTGTACATAGGGAAAGGTTGATTAGGTTTTTAACGCAATAGCTACAGTTCAGTTGATTCATCATAACCATTTTCCTTGATATCAATGTACCCAACACAACAGAGTTAAGGAGTACCACACTCATGTGATCATTTTCATACCATCACGTGACCTTTCAAATTCACATAAAAATAATCAAAATACATATTTGGATTATGCTTCTGCAACATCAGTATTTCTCAATTACAATAGGATTCCCCAGCACATTCAGTGGTTGCTACACTTCTAACAATAAACAGAATTCCCAACTGGATGAATAAGCAATGAATGTTGATTGTGTGTTTATATCTCACATGAGGCGGTGCGTCATTGTGTTTGCAGAGATGTAAAGCTTGTTGCATAATTGGCAGATGATTAAGGACAAACTAGGACTGCAGAAGGGTCCTACGGAGGGTGTTAAGGGATTAGGCTACTTTGTAGCTGTTTCCCTCTGTCTCAACAACAATGTTGTTGTGGCAAAATAACAAATTAATTATTTACACGTCAGACTGTAGACCATCCTAAAGAGGCAATAACATAAGATTTGACCCTGCATCCAAATGATTAATCCAAGACAAGTATAGAAAAAGACCAGAGTAAGAAGTACCCCCAAAATACAAGCAGCTTTAGTGATATATCCCATTACATGGTGACCCAAAAATAACTAATATCAGCTTTTTTATCATTTAGAATGTGCCTGAACATTGTACCTTAAAAAAGACGAAGATTGACATGCAAAAGCATACTGTTGTCTATAGTATACAAGATCATATAACTTATCATTAAAACCCTAAGACACCAGATATAAGTACAAAAATGCATTATTCACTACTGGCTTTCTTCCTCAACAAACTATCTGAGGTGCCCATTCAGATCAACATCTTACACAAAAGGTAAAACTATGTAGGGAATAACATTACCTATGCTGAGCAAAAGGAGGCTCCAAACCCAAGCGGCAGATCTCACCATTGTTGCTGTGGGTGTTCCCAGTCAATAACCATATATTCTTTTAGAAACAGTAGAATTTGGAGAATAAGCTTTAGTATAGAGGCCTTCCCCATGGACAGCTCTCTCGGTTCTCCACATGTAAAACTAACTGACACAACCGTTGGCTCTTCCCAAGCCTGATCTGAAGGATTAGCTTAATGCAATTTAAACATCTTACAGGCTGCCTGGGTTGATTTTTAGAAACAAAACATACTCTGCACATCTTACCAGACAGGACTAAAAGACAAAGAAGGTTTTACAAACCCCAATTCCAAAAAAGTTGGGACAGTATGTAAAATGAACATAAAAGCAAAAAGCAGTGATTAGTAAATTCTCTTTTACATATATTGAATTGAAAACAGTACAAGGAAAATATATTTAATGTTTTACTTTATCAACTTTATAGATTTTTGTAAATATACATATATATATATATATATATATAAATATATTTGATTCCTGCAACACGTTCCAGAAAAGTTGGGACATGGGAAAAAACGACTGGGAAGTTAAAAAAACACCTGTTTGGAACATTCCACAGGTCAAGGGGTCATGCTATCATGACTGGGTATAAAGGATATCAAAAAACTCTTGATATCTTATTTTCAGATACTAGATTAAGCTGTAAATTACATGGAAATAGTATGGTACCCATGGTTGGCTAAATGGCTGTAAGTCATCAAGGGTCTGAGGTATCAAACGAGCCTCAAACCATCACTCTGCTGCCAGATATGCAGTAGATATGGATGGATCACTTTAAGGGTTGTTTCTCCTGACTCATTTTCTATTGAACTCTATGGAAAAAAGTCAGGAGAAACAACCCTTCAAGTGATCCATCCATATCTACTGCATATCCCTGGATTACTTTTATACCCAGTCATGATAACATCACATTTTTACCTGTGGAATGTTCCAAACAGGTGTTTTTTGAACTTCCCAGTCTTTTGTTTGCCCCTGTCCCAACTCTTTTGGAATGTGTTGCAGGCATCAAATTCGGAATTAGCATATATTTACAAAAATCAATAAAGTTGATTAGGTAAAACATTAGATGTCTTTTTTTTGTACTGTTTTCAATTAAATATATGTTAAAGAGAATTTACAAACACTGCTTTCTGCTTTTATGTGCATTTTACATACTGTCCAACTTTTTTGGAATTGGGGTTTGTATATAAATAAAATGTTCTTACACAGGAAATAGTGTGGTACTACGCTGCTTGTTACTCATTCAAATACTTTGATAGCCAGTCCACTGATACTCTGAAGATCTTGCATCTAACAGGCTATATATAGGCCTACTGCATATCAGGAACAGTCCATAGATCTGTGTGCTCATATCAGTTTACCTTTTAATCCCGGCTGACATCTGCACACAAAGCCAGCAGCATGCTGGGGGTTGAAGAGTTCTGGGAGCAGGGGCTCAATCCCATACAGCGTTTTCCAGGACAGCTCAAAGCACCTTCCTCCAGAGAGACAAGGGCTGGTTCCACACTCACTGATATCCACTTCACAGCGCCTACCCTCGAACCCTGTTCAAGATATCAATACAGTAACAACTGAATTGACACATACGTCATCCACTGACTTATAAAATGTATCATCATAAAATGTAGTCCTGCTGTTATGACTCAGGAACAAAATAGGACAGCACGTATTTCCATATATATTCACGTATTACACATATTTGCAGGTTTTGTGACAACCACAATGCCTTAGTGCTTATTTTAGGCCCATTGACACATGCTGCTTAACTTGAGCAACAGGCATTAGCAGAACTGAGCCAAAGCCGTTGAGGCAGGAAGCCAGCTGGGAGCATGCTGTAATCTCCATGGCTGCTCTTGACACTGAAACAACAGATTTTACTCCTATGAGAGCCCAGAGTGACCAAATTCCCCCAAGCAGCAGCAAGGAATCTATAGGCTCTGATGGCGAAGCTCTATAAAAGTAAAAATTTGTCCAAAACAAGGAGAGGCACAGATTCTGAGATCTGCTTACTGAGGTTATATAGTACCTGGCCAGCAGTTGCATGTGTAGTTCCCATGATTCTCCTGACAGAGGGCGTTGTTGAGACAAGGCTGAGACATGCATGTTGGAATGGGAATTTCACAGTTAAGGCCCATGAAGCCTGACAAGGAGCAGTTGCAGCTGTAACTACAAGGTTGGAAATTTGAGTTAAGATGCATGGAGACATTTCCATAGGTTGGCATACTCAGTAAACACAGTATTTTTCCCTCAAATAACTTCCGTAGACCCTTCCCGTGGCTTTGATAATTTCAGAAGAAACACCATGTAATCCTTTATCCGGTATAGCACTGCTGAGTACACAGGAATTAAGTACTTTATCTGAAAACAACTTCATGAAATGGAATGCATGCAATCTTTTGTTCTTACCTATTCACCCCATCTAGGCAAATTCCTCCATTTTGACATGGTAGACTCCTGCAGTCATCAGTGTCGATTTCACAAAAATCGCCTCTGAAACCAGCCTTGCATGTGCATGAGAAGCCGTTTGGGTGGTCATGACAACTGGCCCCATTGAAGCAGGGGTTTGATTGACACTCATCCATTTCAAGCTCACAGCTGGTACCTAGAATAGTGAGAAGGACCAATGGAGCAGGCTCTGCAATCAGTCCACTGTAGAAATGTTTCATCCCTCCAACCATCTGGATGAGCAACAACATAGTAAGATGAATATTACTTTGAAATTAATTATTATTTAGAAGTTGTGGTATGACGAACGTTATCAGATTTTGATTTACTTTTAATTTTTTTGCTTTCTCATATCTACCTTATTTTATACAGTACAAATTGATAAATTAATTGCATAACACCAGGTGTTATTGAGCCTGGTTGTCAATAACATATTATTATACATTTCTATATATGTGTCCGACTGCTTTATTTTTTGTGAATTATTTTCCATGCATTAGTTTAGATCTGATCTCAGAAACCCATTGAAGTTTTAGCTATAGGTGGTATACTATTGGACTAAGAGAGTGAGAGCCCATAAAAAAAACTTTAGTTGCGTGCATTTCATTTTGAGGAGGTTGTTAACGGCACTGCAATTACACTGTAATCATCTCTGGCTCTTTTATTTATTTATTTATTAATTGACAGGCTCAGACAAGTAGATGCACACATACAGGAAGGACAGAAAGGTATAATGTGTAGTGTGTGTGTGTGTGTGTGTGTGTGTGTGTGTGTGCTTGAGTGTTTATTCTGCCAGTATTTACAATCAAAGAAGAGTGATGATAATTATCTAGCCAAATGGACCTGTTGTTGGGAGATAGTATTATCGTGAGCGTCAATAGCATCTTGTGAGATTCAAATAGAGGAGGTGGAAATGTTACCTGTAAAATCAACATTGATAATCATGGCAATTATCTGAATGTTTAATTGGGAAAGCAATCCTCATGCTTTCTCTTGTGCCTCATGTGGTACCTTTCTCTTTCTTCATAGCATGTCACATAATGTACTCTATGAAATAATTCCTTTCAGTAAAATCTATTTAATTACCTTTCAATTCAAAGAGGAAAACATCTACTGTATACTGAATCAGCTTTGAGTGTAACAGGCAATAAAAGCCAGCGAACAAACTTCAGAAGATGATCCATGAGCGATGAAATTACTGAATCTTGCATGATCAATATTTCTGGAATTCAGACAGACAAGGAAGAGTTTCTTCACCCACAAGTTCAAATACTATGTCTATATAAGAAATATGTGGCACAAGTTTGTGATGTAAAGAACAATAATGCTACCAAAAAATAAAATTGGTAATCATTGTACAAATACTATTAGTATTGATTATTCGGAAAATCATTACATTTTTGACCAAGGAAAGTAAATATAAATGGGTTGAGAGCAATGACTGGTTAAAAGGTAAGGTGTATTACCTCTTATTGTAGTTTCCAGCTCATCGGCCACCACAATGTCATTTTTAGAAATAGGAATCACGCATGACAGATAACAGATAACAGATCAGGTTCTTGGGTAGCTTGAGTGGAAAGAGGTAAAAATTTTCACCCACCACCTTAACCCGGTGATCCCATCATTGTGTTGTTTCACAAACAATGTCTGTAAATTTTTGTTGGGGAAAAATGGTCAAAATAACACAGTCACCACTAGATGGAATCCTTACACTCATTGGGAGATGACATAAGAGCGAGCAATTTACCAGCTTTCTGAAATTGGTTTGTCATGGCCAACTGTCAAAGAGAATAGTCTGTGCAGATGTACAGTGCCCTCCACTATTATTGGCACCCCTGGTAAAGATGAGTAAAAAGGGTTGTAAAAAATTCACCGTTTGGTGAATTAGCTTAATCTCACACTGAAAAAAATCCAACCTTTAATTGAAGTAAATTTATCAAGAAATAATTATTTTTAACAAAACCATGTGTTCCACAATTATTGGCACCCCTGCATTTATATATAAAATAAAGTTATTTTTAATATTTGGTCGCATATCCTTTGCATCCTTTGCAATTGTGGCCAACATGGTTTTGTTAAAAATAATTATTTCTGGATGAGGGATTTTTTTTTTTCATAATAAATGAACGTCAATTAAAGGGTGGATTTTTCTCATTCTTCCAGTGTGAGATGAAGCTAATTCACCAAACAGTGAATTTTTTTACAACGCTTTTTACTCATTTTTACCAGGGGTACCAACAAATTTGAGCACGTCTGTAAATGCAGGTAAATGTGGTTTTGTTAAAAATAAATATTTCTCGATGAGGTTAAAGGTTGGATTTTTCTAATTTTTTCAGCGTGAAATTAAGCTAAATCACCAAACGGTGAATTTTTTTATAACCCTTTACCAGGGGTGCCAATAATAGTGGAGGGCACTGTATGTCCTGCTGTCTGTGGGGTAGCTTCTCACTAAAGTCAGTGCTGCATGCATTTCATTTCATGAAGATTGTTAGGTTAAAATATCTATGGTTAGTTCACTTTCTTGGTTTTTAAAATATTATTTCAGTTTTTGCTAAACAATTTTAGTGTGGTGAGACAATTTTTATGTGCAATGAAGAATATTCTGATGGCCAGCCAGCTTTACAATGGCTGATTGGGGGAAAAGCAAGAAAATACACATCCGTTTAGAAATTTCACTATACTGTTCCTCTCTACTAACCTATATAACTGTTCTATAAGTGTTCTAATTTTCACACAAAGTGAAGATTTTTGATGTATTTCTGATTGGAATGGTTCCTTATCATTTCAATATGTTTGTTTGAAATATTTAAAATGGAAATGCCTAGGTTGTATCACATAACCATTAATGGGAGTTTTTTTTTTATCCTGTCATTTGGTACAACAGGCAGTAAGGGTTGGGTCGCAATGCCACTCACCTGTGTAGCCTGGTCTGCAGATGCAAACATACCTCCCGATCTTGTTCACACAGGTTGCTCTGTTCCGGCAGGGTTGAGAGGCGCATTCATTCACCTCAATCTCGCAATGCCTGCCCTGAAAGCCTGGCACACAGAAGCAGGCATACCCGTCCACCCTGCCCCTGCACAAGGCCCTGTTCCGGCATGGGCTCAGCATACAGGCCACACCCTCGCCACAGAAGCTGGCAGCGCACTGTTGGACCAACTCATTGCAGGAGGCCCCTGATACTCCAGATTGGCACTGGCACAGCAGCTCCGAGGAGTTGGTGGTGACCGGGTGGCATACGGCATTCTCGTGGCAGGAGATGGGGTGGCACAATTCATTGGACTCAGCACACCTTTCTTCTGAGGGGGCCGTTAAAGAGGACTGACACTGACACAGGTAGTCTGTAGGAACCTCTTTACACAATGCAGCATGTTGGCAGGGCTCGGACAGGCAGGGAGACGGGGTCTTCACTGGAGATATACCTGGGAGATTAAAACATCACAAATATTCATCACAAAATTCTCAAATCACCAGTTACGTTCCAACCTTATTTTAGAAACCCAATCAATTTATACAGTAATGCTAATAAGTACCACAGTTCTAAGTGTTGTATAAATCACACCATGTATTACTACACTGCATTACTGACCTTTAAACAACTATAGCAAACAATCAAACAAGTTTTCCCTAACACAGGATACAGCAGGTTTGTCAATGTTTCCCCAGTAAAAAGTTCAGATTGTCAGTGTGGCAGGGTGGGTGTGGTTAGCCTCTGCTTGCAGGGAGAGAGTGAGCTGAGCGGCTCTCGGACTCTGCGCCACAGCTGTCATAAGTTAATCAGCGCCTCACAGTGAGTCTTAATTATGTAATTGATTGAGTGTTTTTTCTGATTACTGTGACAGTGAGCCTGGGCTTAAAAGGCAAGCCCGGTGGGTAAATGGGGCTGGCTATTGATGAAATAAGACTGATGAAGTCTGAAAAGTCTGGAGACCAGTGAAACAGTGCACAGCGTTGGGTGTACTGTAACCAAATAAAACAGAACGTTTTCCCAAGTCTCTCCCGTGTGTATAACATTCTTACCTCGAGCGGTGGCACTCAAACTTGCCACAGTGGTGGCCCGTACAGGGGAACTAGAGACTGGTAAGAAGTATACAGAGGGAGCACAGCATGCTGGAGGTGATGGCCCAGATGCAGGAGCGGCAAGCCGCCGACAGGCAGCGGAGGCATGTCAGTGACCCGGTGAGGAGTGGGTAGTACGCATGGATTGCCGACCGCAGCCCGGGCTGACTACGCCATCGTCCGGAAAGCGATACTGATTCGCCTGGGCTTCAGCCCAGAAGAACAAAGGCACCGATTCCGGTAAGTCTCCCTGGCTCCAGGGGACCGCCTCTTTGCTTTTGCCCAGCGGCTCACTGACATGGCCCGACGCTGGTTGCAGCCAAAAATCCGCTACGCTGCAGGTCGTGGAGCAGGTCGTTTTTGAAAAATTTGTGGGAGGGCTGCCAGAGGCGACAGCCAACTGGGTTCGCTGCCGCTGTCCCGCTGGCCTGGAGCTAGCCGTTAACCTGGCCGAAAACCATCTGGCCACTGTACCAAGCAGCCCGCCACAAAAGCCGCCGGAACCGGCTCCTCGGAGGAGGCCCCCTCCTCACACTGTCCCTTCTTCCCTTTCCCGTGACCCCGCTCCACCCTATCCCCAAATGAATTCCCTCTCTTTTCTTTCTCCCTCTCCAGGCTCAAGCTCGGTGGCGGGAGGGTCCGACCCACAGAGGGCTCCTCAGGCATTCGGACCGGGCTGTTTGCGGTGCGGACAGCTCGGGCACCTGCGCCGCGACTGTCCACTTATGGAAGTGGGGCAGGTGGTCCGGGTTGTCGGTCCGAGCATACTGCATCCCGGTAAGGGTGCAAGGGAGTGAACACCAGGCATTGTTGGATTCAGAGGCTATGCAGTCCATGATTTGGCAAAGCCTGGTTCGACCCGAGGCATTGGTGGAGGCACCATGGATTTCGCTTAGGTGCGTGCATGGGGATGTGTATGAATATCCGGTAGTGCCCATTGAAATGCGTTATCAAGGGAAAATTCATACGATTAAAGCTGCGGTTAGCTCTCGGCTTTTGCACCCTCTAATTTTGGGCATTGATTGGGCGGGGTTTCGTAAAGTGTCATGGAAGCTGTGGGGGGTACGATCCCGAACGGTAGGGACAGGTGAGGTGTGTGCTGTTGACCGTGATGACAGGGTCAGCCGACACGGTTGAGGGGGGGGCGGACCCTGGAGAGCCTCGGGGGGACACTCCCTTGGTACCGGTTTTTCACCCCACGGAGGATTTCCCACTCGAACAGTCTCGGAATGACACCTTACGCTTTGCCTATAACTAAGCGATGCGGTCAACAAGTGCGACCTGAGGCAGCTTTCTCTCACCCGTATTTCTCAATTATTAGAGATAGGTTATATCGAGTGTGTCGGGAAGCTCAAACAGGGGAAGAAAATACCCAGTTGTTGCTACCGAAAAGCCGCCTGGAAAACCATTTCCCGGCGGCTTTTCGGTAGCAACAACTGGGTATCCTCCGTGGGGTGAAAAACTGGTACCAAGGGAGTGTCCCCCCGAGGCTCTCCAGGGTCCGCCCCCCGCCTCAATCGTGTCGGCTGACCCTGTCATCACCGTCAACAGCACACACCTCACCTGTTCCTACCGGTCGGGATCGACTGGCTGACCCTGAAATCCATAGACATCACCAGGTGCCGAGTATCTTCTCTGGTGATGCTCTGCCAGGCCACATGTGCAATTGGATTCAGATTGGGTGACTGACTTAGCCAGTTAAGAAATGTTTGAGCATTGAGTTTGGAGGTATTTCCTTGAACTTGAACAGATACGATATTCTGTACTGTTCAGATTTCAATCTGCTGCTGCTATCAACAGTTACATCATCAATGAAGACAAGTGAGCCAGTACCTGTGGCAGCCATACATGCCTAAACCATAACACCCACACCACCATGTTTCACAGATGAGGAGGTACTCTGGATCTTGGGCAGTTCCTTTTTGCCTCCACACTTTGCTCTTGTCATCACTCTGATACAAGTGAATCTTGGGCTGTGTCCGAATCAGCACCCTTCCATACTATTGACTGCTTGAGTACACTGAACAAGAAAGTAGTTAAGTAAGCAAAATGTTCTCTAAATGTAGTATACTTAAAGGGGTAATATGGTGGTTTACCTACTTGCTGGTGTTTTGTATGATATTGGTACATAGGGGCATTGCGGGAACACCACGGAACTATCAAATTTGTATTTTCTTTAGGTTTGGAGAAATAGACTATTTAATTTTGCGGTCCCATTTTCAGGTCGTTTCTTGTGTGACGTCACACGAGAAATGATCACTCCCAGGTGTCTCAAAACTGTCTATGTCTACTCTGTCTACTCCCCCATCCACGCCCACAAAATAAAAAAGACGTGAATTTGAACTTCACAAATTTGCGGCGACAAGCTAATGTAAGTTATTCGGTTTCATCTGATTTTACTCTAAACGTGTATTGGCTTTCACGATCTGTGTGTGTTAATGTCATATTCCGTTTTAGAATATAGTTTTGAAGCCTTTAAACGTAGCATGACAAATTAGCGCCGTATGGTGTAACGTTAGCCAGCTTTCACCTGCCCCCACCAGTCACAATCACATCGACCGCCTTCAAAGCGACAAGCTAATGTATTGGGTTTCACCTGATTTTACTCGAAAAATGTCTTGGCTTTCATGATATGCGTGTCTCAATGTCAAATTCAGTAAAAAATATTGTTTTGAAGCTTTTAAACGTAGCATGACAAGCTAGCACCGTAGCTTCGTTCATGTAATTAGCCAGCTTTTACCTCGTTAACCCTCCTGCGCTATGGCAATACCATGCACAGCGCACTCAATTCGACCATACTCTAGCCTTACTTTACCCAAACATACCCCTTCCCAGCCATTAAACTGTGCTGTAAGGTTCATGAAGTGATAATTTAACATCAGATAGCTGAATCAATCCCTCCCAGCATGCTATTGATAGAGTAACCGACTGCAGTGGAGACGCACTATCATCGTGCTTTTTTCAAAATTACACAAATTCGGGGATATCGCCTGGTAGGTAGCATGTACCTTAACAATGTTTGGAGGTTAAAAGTTGGTGAGACATCTCACATTGCTTATATTAAGGACTTTGTAAACGCCTATACACTTCCTGGTAAATCCAGTCTCGAGGTAACTATGGTAACTATCTGACTGACAGTTCTCATTGATATGCCTACAAAACGAGGTGAACTTTTAGAATGGGAAATTTGGGCATATAAAAAGGAGTTACTAGTACTTAAGAATTATAGAATAACAACATTGATGGACACATTCACTTTGATTACCTAAAGATAACTGGCATGTGTCACATTCAACCACCCTATTACCCCTTTAAAAACCCCCGGATGGTACACTTACTTCTGGCATTTCACTGAGTACATTCAGGAGCATACTTTTTGAAGACGTATGCAAATATTTTGGTCGCGTAAATATGATGCGCAGCTTCGCTTTAACAATGAGGCGCAGCTTCGCTGACAACTACAAAAACAACACATGACATGGCTGTCTTACATGGGGCATCTTATGACACTTCCACAGTACGGTTGAAAAATAGTATAGAGGGTGTTTTCTGCATACTGCATGTCACATACTAAACAGTACACAGCTGCTAGTATACAATACACAGGACACAGTAGACAGGGTTCTGATTTGGACACAGCATTGGTCTCATCTGTCCACAACACCTTTTTCCAGAACTGCTGGCTCTTTTAGGTCCTTCTTTGCAAACTGTAAGCTGACCATTCTGTTTTTGCAGCTAATTACTGGTTTGCTTTTTGCAGTGTAGCCTCTGTAGTTCTGTTCGTGAAGTCTTCTCCGGACAGTAGTCATTCCACACCTGACTCCTGAAGAGTGTTTGAGATTGACACTGTGCCAACAGTGCTCTTTTTCTCCTTAATGATGTTCCAAACAGTTGATTTTGGCATGCCTATGTCTCCAACTTTTGAAAAAAAATATATTTTTCAGCCTCCGAATGGCTTCCTTGACTTTCATTGGCACAGTCCCGGTCCTCATGTTGACAGCCGCCAATAACTGACTCCAAAGGCAATCAAAAGCCTAGAATCAAGACTAGATACTGAAAGCTGTCTTATATCTTTACTAAGTAAGCAATTTAACACATCCGAGTAATCAGAAACACCTGTGACACCATTCGAAACATTATGGTGCGGCTAAAATGAATAAATGTAATGTTATATTTTACTGGCAAAACCAGTAAGGAAGAGTCTGATGATAGAGATGCAAAAGGATGCTCTGATTCTTATTTTGATTCTGAAGAGCTGATGTAATTTTATTTGAATTTCCTATTAATAGTATGTAGCTGTAAACACATTAGCCAAGCAAAAACTCTCTGGTGCCTGCTCTCACATAATAATCACAAATATTTATTACAACCAAATATTTTCAGTTGATTTTCTTTAGCAATCAACACAGTTTAATGCCGTGCAACTGCATACAAATCCCGTTTTCCCGAGACAAACCCCTCTTGCTTGCTTCTTGTTTTCAGCACAAGGACATCTGCAAACTTCAGTTTCTCACAAAGCATCACATCATGCTGCCATGACAACCAATTGCATGGTTTCATTCCTGAATTTTCAGTATTGCCATGGTGACCGTCTGTGGATAGAAGTCAGTCATTTGAAGTAGTAGTGCAGTGCCCGTACAAAACGTGCCCATTCGCAACGGGCCGATTGCATGGCCCCCGGTATTGATGATTGCAGCTTTCTCGAGAACCGCTCATCCAATCAACGCACAGTGTACAGTGCCCGTACAAAACATGCCCGTTCAGAACGGGCCGATTGCTTGGCCCCCGGTATTGACGCACGCAGCTTTCTTGAGAACTGCTCATCCAATCAACTTCACAGTCGACACTGCACTTCCTTGGGTCCTGAGCAATACACCGAGCGAATTTCAACTTCATACAGTGCCCGGTTGTCTCACTTCCTTGGGTTCTGAGCAATACACAAAATACACCTAGCGAATTTCAACTTCATACAGCGCCCGGTTGTCGAGCAAAGCGAAATACAGACACAGACAGCACACAGTTAGATTTAAGTTTAAAAGTCAATTCCTGTCCAATTGAAATGAATGGTGGAATGTTGACCATTGTGATGTCACATTGTACTCTCTGCCCTCTAGCAGGTGAATTCTTACCGCTGCACCTGATAATGTTCCAATGCAGTCTAGCAGCTTCTGCAGCTGATGACGTCACAGTAGCCTCTAGCTGCTTCAGATTATATCTTCCTACAGTTTTTCGACTTCTTATCATAGACCATACAAATAGCTTATTTTCTGGAGAACCGCTCATCCAATCAAATTCACAGTCGACACTGCACTTCCTAGTGTCCTGAGTAATCCACCTAGCAAATTTTTAATTCATACAGTGCCCGGTTATCGAGCAAAGCGAAATACAGACAGACAGGATTTCTTCCTTTATAGTTAGATTTATCCTTCTATTCAGACTGGCCTGTTTTATGTTCCCTAATCGAGAGGGTAAATGCAGAAGCAGTGGCTAGCTAATGGCCCACACATGTCATAATAATGCCAATTTTTCATATGTCAAAACCAATGCAGTTATTTGTATTTAGGATATTTATCTTACGATATTAAGGCAATGAACGATTCTTCAAAAAATTTAAAAACATTCAAGTCCTCAAAGTATACAGTACAGAGTGTAAACACCCGTGCAGCACCAAATTCCCCCTCCTTTCTTTGTTCTGAAGCAAACATGGTCGACAAAGTAAAACTATCTGATCTCAACTTCAAATCAGACTCTAGACAAACATCCCTGAAATGTCTTTATGATGTTTAAAATATTTTATGTTCTGTATATGAGTTGCTTCAAATTAATGTGGGAAGTTTGTTAGCCAAAGATGAGTCATTGCATAACCCTTTGAGGTGCTCATTTAATCCCATCTGGTAAGCCTTGCCAGCCACACTCCACACATCTCAATCATATATGCATGCCACTGGTAATCCTAAACCTGGTCTTTTATTACTCTGGGGAACTATTTAGACCTTAACCATGTCTGTGAGGTCATATACAACATCCAGATGTGATTCAGGTTCTGGTATTGTTTTAAACCACTACATTACATTGTAGGGATTTAGCACATTATCTAGAACAACCTAACCTGCATTCTCCGAAGTCTTACATTAATTTGCATACAATCATGTATACAGCTGGATAGTTATTGAATAAATTAAGGTTTGTTACGATGCTCAAGAGTACAACAGCAGTGCCCCACCTAGGAAACAAACTTACAACATCAGGCTTTCAACACCAGTTCCTTAACCATTATGCTGCAGTTCTTTAAAAATGTCCACTAAATGCAGACTCCCCCATAGAAAAACATTATATTTAAATAATATAAATTATTCACTTGGATTTTCATTGGTTAATGCTACAATTTTTACACATTATTTTTAAACTTCAATAATCAACTAATAACAAAAGGTAGAGCTTTGACCATTCATGAGAAGTCCTCTGAACAGGTGCTGAATGAGGTCATGCATAACAGTGGGAAAGCCCCATCACATATATCACATATCTGACATGGCAACATGCCCTGAATCTCATTCTACAGGTCAGAATGTGAGACAACATCAAAGGCAAGTTGCTTTTACACAGGATCAGAACTCCCACTGCTACAACACGAGGAGCAGAACAAATGAGACCACAGCATCAAATATGGTAACCTAATAACAGAAACACAATATCATATTTGTTTCAATTGCCTCTATTTGTTTTAGTGGTCATCTTGGATACCAATATTGGTGCTTGGTGCACTGTCACAGATTTCCAGACGCAAAAACAAATACAGTGTGTTTGTTTTGAACTAATACAATATCTGCATTTGTGACATAAATTAACTATTTCATTTTATCAGGATGTGTATTCATTTTGTATCTATTCAACATATTTTGCAGTTTAATGCCTGCATTGCATAGGTGTTACATTGCACGACCATAAAGCTAACAATGTCAATCTACTTGAGACTTGCTATACTACAATAAATGTTAACCATTTTAACGACGCGTCCTTTATTGGAAGCAATACATTTCTCATGAAGTCTTAAGATTTTCAAAAGGGCAGCTTGTGTGCCTAGACTGGGTTTAAGCACAATCTTTATCTAGAAAAAATGTCCTTTCCAAGGGGTTAGCCCAGGGGTAGGCAACCCTGGTCCTGGAGAGCCGCAGGGTATGCTGGTTTTTGTTTTCACCTTAAATACAGCAACTACTTTGACCAAAGAAACCAGGTGAGGTGAGTTAACTGTGTAATCAACTGCTTGAATTGTTCAATTAAATGGCGAGTAACAACAAAAACCAGCAGACCCTGCGGCTCTCCAGGACCAGGGTTGCCTACCCCTGGGTTAGCCTATGCTGTATAGTAGGTGTCAGGGCCAGTCTCTCAATAGACAATGATGGTATTATACTGTGACTGCATCTACCAGTTTATAGCTAAACCTCATACATAGCTGGTTGTGAGTCTGTGAGCCATATCATATTAATATACAGTACATATGCAACATGATGCAATGGAAAAGGCTTATTTCAATATTGAAATAAGGCAGCATAAATCCTTTTGATAAAATATTACCTATTCCTTGCAGGAATATTCAAATATTTTAGCTATACCCAAACGATAAGAATCTCAAAAAATGTTTCATAGAGAATTATTGTAAATTATGATGTCACATGCAAAAGTGCAGCTCTGTATTCAAACATCTACCAACTTCCTGCAGTAGCGAGATTCCTTTTGGATGCAAATGAAACATAAGTCACTTTGTCCAGAGATGTCATCATAAACAAACCTTTTAGTTGACCATATGGAAGGTACCATGGTTCTATTTGATGAATGCTTATACTAGTGTGCTTGTTTCAGGAGCGATAACAGGAAACACATTAGTACTAGACAATTTATTGTGACAGAATTAGTGACCACCTCCCCAGACACAGCATGTCAAACTGAATTATCTTGTTGAGCACATTTTCATCGGCCTGTCTGGATTCACTGACGCTTAAAAACATGAAATGTGAATCTAAAGTGTGATTAGGTCGCGTTTCAATCCAATGGATACTCAAACACACCTCTCAGTATACATAGGCTACATATGGCATACAGATATTTTTCCATCAGTCAAAGCAGAAGTTATCTTGCACAAGATGATTATTCTGTTTTGTCAGCACTGCTGAACTGCTCTGTAATAACAAAAGGTGACCCACAGACAGTATTAGTGGGGTTTAGTCTCTTTGATGGCAGCCCTGGGTCTGGGCCATTAATCTTATTAGTATTCAAATCAAGCAGTCTCAGATCACAGACACACAATGAACGACAAGCTGAGGGAACCGTTTAGTTTCAATATTGTACGAAGGTTGTATCACTGACCTAAATACAATTAAATATAGCCTACAGCCTATTTGTCTTGAATAACTAATAATAATAATAATAGTTCACAAATACAATATGTTTGAATAGGCTACGTGTTCCCATAGGAGCTCTTGCAACAGCCTACATGTTTTTCCTTTGCTAATAATAGTTTTAAAAACAATAATAATCATTTAACGTAAGCTACTTTTTGATTTACAATATTAGTGTAGCTATAGCATATTACACTATGTTCGCAGTCTCAAATTATACAAACGCTACTTTTTTTTTAAAGGAACGATATAATAAGAAATTGTTGCACTCACTTTTAGTCCATTCGCCGAATGATAAAATTAGAAAGAAGAATTCAGGTGATTTAAATCTTGGAAATGGTGTGAGTGCCATAATCGAGAAGAGAAATCATCCTGTTCGCGGTGTGCAGGATATGTCGGCACTGCACTTCTCTCGCACATCAGTTAGGCTAATGCCACTGTCGAAAGAGGCACAAGCCTCTCTCAGCTGGTCGCTCTTCCATAGCTCCGCACCAATGATCTTGCTCCTTGCTTCTGTTGATTTAGTCCATAATGTAGGCCTAATAGCTATAACTGATATGATTATTTATGTCAAGGCACTGAGTGAATATTAAAGATGGACTAATTATAGTCAGCAGAAAAACTATAGAAGGTTGCAAAAATCAAGCGTGAAGAACTAATATCTTAGGTGACTGGGGTTCAAATGCAATTTACACTGGAGAGATAGTGTAAACAAATATGTAAAACGCTATCCAAGCAAACAACAAATCACATATTATCTTTTTTCCCTCGGATTTCCTTTTGGATGATGTTAGCTGTATGTTTGTCGGTCTCATTGTAGCCTTCTTTTGTTACAATACAAACTGTTGTTTGTTTAATATTACTTTCACTTTGTGAGTAGTATAAATGGGCCTCTGTACCCTATAGGCCACCTTGTTGGTGATACTGCATTTTTGTAGGCTACTACTGCACGTTGCTCTAGATAAGAGCGTTTGCCAAGCGATTGTTCAAATGCTAATTTTAGCATATGAATATTTAGAACATTTGGCAATGAATTGGTAATTCCAATTATCTGATTAAATTCAGCCCAAACTGAGTTGTATTTTATTTCAAATATAAATAAATAAATAACATCTGAATGAACACGCCATAAAATTTGGTAGCCTAATAAAGATGCAGTAAGGGCGGAATTTGAGGCCAACATTATTTGTCTTCATTTTTGTGATATTCCTAATATGCGCCTGCCTAACTTTCCCTCCATTAATCACTATACCCTGGCCTGGCCTGGTTTAATTAGCAAAGAGACTGATCACCAATCTTGTTAGTTTGTAGAGTATTACAAAACAAAAACCACACACAAGTTAAATAGAAAACAGGAAGCAAGTACGATGGAATTGGCCCTAGATCGGTAGTTCAGTCGAGGTGGAGTCTGAAAAAGTGCGTCTTCAGACCACAACAGAAAACAAACAGTGTTTACCATACCATACCAGTGTTTACAATCATTACCATAACTGGCAAGGAAAATGTAATCTTTCTTGACATTGTTCCCTCAAAACACATAACGACTTCCAGTATCCCAATGTACCTATATGTACTCTATTAGTTATTCATTCATACAAACTCAATTTATCTTGTTAAAGACATTGGATGACATTCAATTCAATAAGTTAATTGTCAGGGTCCAAAGGGACCACCTGCTCTCATGTAATTTGAATAAATCATGAACACTGACATGAGTAGCTCAATCATGTATGCTATGTCATGTTTTAGTGTGAAAAGAAATCTCAAGAGACTGGTCAAATAAAGGATATATAGGCTGCAGTGAACAGTGAATATTTTTTGTGTGTGTTTTGGCTCTGTACTCCAGCACTTTGGATATGAAATGATACAATGACTGTGAGGCTAAAGTACAGACTGTAAGATTTAATTTGAGGCCATTTTCATCCATATTGTAACTGAAGAAGGCTGCCGTACAGGCCTGGCATAGCATCACCAGTGAAGATACCCAGCATCTGATGATTTCTACAGCTCACAGACTTCAGGCAGTCCTTGCACGCAAAGGATATGGAACCAAGTATTATTATTTCATAGCAACATAATTCATGATTAGGATTAATACACTTTCCCTTTATGTCAAGGAATATCTTCAATGCATTAACTGTACAACTCTAAAGAAGTAAAATGAAAGAAACATTTCTCATTTTTATTGGTACAGATATTCTGAAATAAAATATTCTTTAGAACCACCACTCAAGTCTATGAAAACATGCATGTAAGTTATGATATTTGGCTACCGACGGCTACGATGTCTTCTGGGTCCAGATGAACTAAAATGACATGTCTGCCGTGTTTGCTAGTCTAAACAGAGATGACAGGTGTAGTTTAGGCTATCGTAAATTGACAGACAAGAAACAACTGAATATGAGCAATAGAACATAAGCAGCCTAATGTTTACAGGTGTGTTACCATAACAGATGACAGCTTAGCTAAATAATGTAGTTATTCGATAATGAAACGGCACCCAGCGCTTTAATTAATTCCAATGGCAATTATACATATTTATTCAAGAACTTTAATTGGAGTTTCAATGTGGCACAATGCAGGGTGCTTAGCCAAAGGTAAATATTGACTACCCTAACAATACAAGTCATTAAATAATGTAAGTCAGTATTAAAACAACCTTCGCTCGTTCTCTTCCATTTCTTCAAGATTTTGAAGTAAAAAGGACATCTCTGTCGCCTCCGAGTCCTCCGCAACCACAAACAACACGGCTAACTCCACCATGTTGTTTTTCTCCGAAAGCCAACTGCTCACCAATGTCTACTCGAACACGCCCATTGTTCTAAGTGGGTGTGGTTTTCTTGTATTTAAAAAATATGAAGGCCATCCGATTGGTCTGCCTTTGTTGTTCTCTCACTGATTGGAAGGTGAATGAGGCTCACGACGCAATTGGTCAATTTTGGTAAATTCAAACTGGGCGGATATTTTGCGGATAGCGTGCTGGTTGCGGTAGAATGAAATCAGGCATCATTTTGCCTGAACAGCAGTAGACTCAATTTACAGACACTGTAAAGTTAACAATTTTTTGTAGCAATGGGACGTCTGATGTAATTTGTTTTGCGTGATTAGAACTTAAATTATATACAATATGAGTAAAGGCGACTTTCTGGACTTTAGTCCAACTAATTTTTCACATATCGACAAGGAGAACACGGAGTCTGTTGCGCTACTCAGTTTAGTCCAATTTTCAAGACCTCCTTATATTAGTTTTGGAACCGTCAAGTTGGGGACATCGAAATCCGAAATTTTATGCATTGAAAATCCAATCGATGATGCAACGGATGTAAAAGTGGACAAAGTTGCCTCGACCAAAGGTTTTTCTGTCGATCAAACGCGGTTCATAATTCCAGTAAGTAATGCATTAAAGTTATATATTGAGCTGGAATTTCTTAACTGCTAAGTGAATTATCCCAGCTAACGTCGAGTGGTATGACTAGCTTGTTTGTCTTCTCGCGTGCTAGTGCTTTTTGGGGAGGAAAATGTGAGATAACTAACTTGCTTGTATGTTAGCGTTAGCTCCTTGCTGCAACCACATCTTGCTCAACCGCTCCTCACGAATTCGCCTTTTAAAAAACTTCGGTCATTTTATCTGTTGAACGTTAACTAGCTATGTAAGGTAATTAGCTGTCGCTAGCTAACGGGTTAACGCTATGTGACAACCAGCGATTTAATGCCAATGTCTTAAATGTTTAACGTTACATTACAACGAAATGTATTTTGCTGAATTTAACGTAACGTCATCTACGTAACTGTTGTCTAGCGTTAGCTGATTTAGCTATGGACTAGAAATGAAATGAGAATGAAAATGTTTTGTAAAGCGGAGATTGCTAGCTATCCCCAAATTCACCTCTTCGGTACGCTTTTGTGCTAACTTACTCGTCGTGATATTATTAGCTAACGTAATGTCACCAATGATAACGTTCTGTTAGACTTTGCATATAACATTAACGTTTGCTAGCCAACTTACCAACCTGTCCTGTTCAAAATGATTGGTGGTAACGTTAAGCAAGTGTCCGTGCTGCATGGGGATATAGGCTAGTGTTTAGCTTGCTAGTGATTTTAAAACGAGTTGTACCCTTTCAAATCTGATTGTAATTCTGCTCATCTTAGTTTTTTATGAAACAATCCAAAAAAAATTTACAAACTTTTAACAAAGATAGCTAAGTGCTGAGTCATTACAACAGCAAACATACATTTATTTGCTTGCTTTAAAATTAATAAGTGTTTTTTTCAGATTAAATATTTCTTGTTGATTTGTTTACGGGGGTAGTAGTGTGTAATGAGTAGGGCAGAGGTGTAAAATCCAGGGGTCAGAAAGTAAAAGTCTTGTCATGTGTTTCTTCCACTCATGAACTCAGCCAGCTGATTTCACTAATTAGCCTAGTTTTAGCTCCTGGCTGAAGAATTGTGCTAATTATCAAATCCAAATGATTGGAACAAACATAAAGGGCTTTTACTTCTGAACCTGGATTTTACACCTCTGGAGTAGGGCCACCAGTTCATTTCCACCTGCAGGGTTTTAAACTTCAATTTTTCAATGGTTATCCTCGGGGGTCCCCATTGGCGCGCCAACGGCACAGTCAAGTGACTAATCATACAATTGAGTTTCTAATTGTGACGTTTATAGAAACAATTGGTTGACCTATTATGGGGTTAGGAGGAAGGTCTGTGAACACGGATGGGATAATTGTTTCAGAAGTGGCATGACAAAAAGGTTATTGTGACATCAAGCTGGCGGAGGACTGATAAAACCATGTGAGAAAACAAGGAGAAACAAACTGGTGGCACTAGTAATGAGTACATATACATAAGCATCTGTTGTGAAATTTTGACTTGTTTCTTTTATGAACACCTTGCATGCTATCTAAACACTACAAAACTTTAAGCTAGTTTTTCAGCTCAGATTTATTAACTATGAATTTTAATTATGGATTCTTTACTTCCCCTTTGATCATGAAGGCTGAAGACTCTACCTTTCTGACAATAAACTGGACCCCTGTGGAAGAAGGAAATTTCAGGGAGCTTGTCACTTTCATTGCCAATGGTATTACTAAACACCGAGCTATTTTGCTTGGCAGAGCAGAGGCAAAGAAAAAGAAAAAGGTATTGTGTTTTCTTTAAGCAAAGCCATTTATCAAAATTCCTCTTTTTTTTTGGCAAACTGCAATGAGTGTTCCAGATGTGCTAATATACTGTGTGTGTACTATAACGCATGCAAACACACATTCAAATTCTCAATTCTCAATTCTCTTATCTTTCAGAAGAGTTTATGGGATTCCATTAAACAGAAGAAAGCAGCTGATGTTTCTATACCTTTTAAAGAAAAGAAAACCAATTCTTCACTGAAAAAAGCTGCCAATAAAACTTTCCATGTATCTCGACAACCACAGTATAAGACGGAGAGAGTGCGAAGCCCTCTGAGATCATGTAACGAAGAGAAAGTAGTCCAAGACAGGGTGACAGTTTTGACAGGCTCCATTGAAAATCAAGAGCAGTTGGTGCGGGAGAAGAATTGTACACCTGTTCCATTTGAAAAGATCCACGTTACATTGACACACACTAGATTTGAGGATGTTGTCTCCTCCCAGAAAAATTCACCAGTTGTTCTTTTAGTTCCAGCTGCCAAACTATTTGATGCAGGGGATGTTACGGAGGGTCCTTGTGCTGTAGGTACACCATGCATTACTGATCATAAAAATGTGACCAGAGTGCTGAATACGACTCACTCTCCCGTTTGTACACCAGAACAGGGTGTCAGTCGATTGATATCTCACATTCACTCTTGTCAGTACCCAATCAATAGTGAAGGCAAGGTTGTCTCGTGTCTAGAACAGACCTTGCTGCCAGGTACTCCAGTGTTGTCTGTGAATGATGCCTTGGCAATTATTCAGTCGGATCTAACGGAGTTGAATGGAGCAAGCCCCCCAAATGCTTGTTCAAGCTTTGATTTCTCAGATTCTTTGGAGTCAGTCAAAGGAAACGGTGGTGCTGACCAGAGTCCTGTTGCACCTGAATTAATTGTGCAAAGAGTTCAAGAAATTTCCATTGAGTTGGAGCCTGTAAAACCAAGACTGACTTTCTTTGTCAAACCCAAAACCGACCAAGTGAACAGCTGTGAAAATGAAGCAAATGTTGACATTCCTTTGAACGTCAAGAAAATTCCATTCTCGTCCTCTACTGTCACTAAAAGCAGGGTTGGTCCAACTCAGAAAAGCAGTCGCACAACCAGGAAAACAAAAACTTCAAAGCGTCTGCTTTTGGAGAAAACGTTGGAATTATCGGAGGACAATTCTGCAAAATCCAGTCTTTTTGGACAAAAACATGTTGGTTGTCTTCCTGTCATAGACTCCGATGCCAGCTATGACACTCTTGATTCTGGTCACTCTCCACTGGTGGCTATGCCATCTGACTTTTCTCCTGTCAGGTGTACTTACACAGATCATCTTCCGGTTTGCATCTCTCCTAGTGTGGCTCAGCTGGATTTGTCTCCAGTCATGGCAACCCCTTCCTGTGGGTCTCAGACTTCAGTCAAGTCTGATCTCACAGTGTTGTTAAATGTCCAACATCAAGCAATGGTAACGCCTTTGATGTCACAACCAGAGAAAACTCCTGTGGATGCACAGTCCAGTGTGGCTGTGCCTGCACGGTCTCTTTCTTGCAACAAAAAAAGAAAAAGTGATGAGTTCTTGACAGATGAAGCAGAGAAGGGAAAACCATTCCAAGCGAAAAGGAGCAGAGTGTTTCCATTAGCTAAAGAGACCAAGAAACCAATTAAAGACAGGAAGTTCAGTTCAAGGTCCACTTCACTGGGCCTGCATGGGAAGACAGCAGGTGAGATGATTTTTATTACAATCAGATATTTTAATCAGTAATTGAATGAAATTAATGATTACATTTTTTTGAATTTTACTCATTGTACAGACATAGTGGCTTATTCAATATAACATTTATGTTACGTTTTTCATTATAGTATCACGAAGTTCAAATCTTGCTGCATCAACAGCCACAAAAGCTATAAAATCTGTGGGTGTGGCCCAAACCTGGACTCCATTATCAAAACCAGGTCAGTGGGGGTAACAAGTTCAAGCTTACATTTCATTCTTTATCTTACAAGCCTTTTGCTCGCGGTGCAAATTGAAGTTTTGCCGTTTTTTCTTTTTGAAAATAATTTAATTGTCATGGACTTAGTTATGCAGATATGTATATTTTCTTTGATTTAAAATTTCTTGCTTCCAAATTATACCATTACAGAAGTTAACACTTTTTTTTATTCCAATTGCAAAGTTTATGTATTGATTTACATAAAAAATTGAAATGGCTTAATCTAAAATTCAGGAATGATGATAATTTTTTTATGTTTAGTGCCACAGTATTGTAAATCCTTTGGGTCCTCATCTCTGAAGACTGCCAGGGTTGTAGCAGTTGCTCAAGCACAACTAACCTTCATAAAGCCAGCACAAACGGGTATGAGCTTAATGGCATCTTTCACTTATATCTAAGTTCTATTATCTTTATTAACTCTGCAAGGCTATTTACATGATTTTGTTTACAGTGTTACCTTGAAAAAATAAAAATAAAAATATCATTGAAAAAATAGTCTGCTTGCTAGTTAAAATACATCCTTGCAGTTATTGTTTTGTTGTATTGATTTCAATTTGTGCCGTTATTGTAGTCTCATAAAACATGACTTGCAAATGGAAAAAAAGTGGTGACTGTTCTTATATTTTTGTAATTGTGGAATGGTATTTTTCTGACTATTGTTTAGTGATACCAAGACATCCATTACCATTTGCTGCCAAAAACATGTTCTATGATGAACGGTGGATTGAGAAGCAAGAAAGAGGATTTGTGTGGTGGATAAACTATGTTCTCACTCCAGATGATTTCAAAGTCAGCACAGAAGTCACAAAAGGTAATTGAGTATATTACATATTATAGTTAATAATATTTAGCACAAACACATGTATTTATACATGCATATATTTCACCTTACTCTTACTTGGGTGACATAGTCTATCATGTGCCTCCCCGTGGACCTGCGGGCCACTGTCAAACCTGGTGTGGATTTGGTACCACCAAAGTGGGGTGTATTATTAACGGGCCACCCAACCACCATGATTACATTGAAGATGGGATCTCCAATATCTATCTTTTAAAAGCAAAGCAATTCAGAAGTGTATTCATATTAAAAGTGGGTGAGAGCATGAGGTTTTAATGTACACGAGACACATTGCTGTCATAAATATAGAAATCTCTTTCACAGCTAGCAGTCACCCCCATTGTATCCTTCATCAAACATTTAACATGGTGATGGAGTAATACACTTTTTAGAGTAGGCTATTTTAGTGATTATTGTGCTTCATTATAAAACTGGTCCTTTTTTCCACATCTTTTTGCCACATAGGAGCGGCAGTGTAGTATAATGGTTAAGGAACTGGACTTGTAACCGAAAGGTTGCAGGTTCGATTCCCAGGTAGGACACTGCCGTTGTACCCTTGAGCAAGGTACTTAACCTGAATTGCTTCAGTATATATCCAGCTGTATGAATGGATACATGTAATAAGAAGTTGTGGATAAGAGCGTCTGCTAAATGCCTATAATGTAATGTAATGTAATCTCTGAGCATTTTTATATTTGTTTCTTCCTTCTTTTAGTGAGTGCTGTATCCATAGCAATGGGTAGTGATAACAATTTCAAGTGTCCCAAGGCGCCTACAAAAGAAGAGATCTCCTTTAGAATGTACACAGCGAGACGTCGATTAAACTCCCTCCGTCGTGCTGCCTGCCAGCTCTTCACGTCCGAGGGCATGGTGAAGGCCATCCAGCGTCTTGAGCTTGAGGTGGAGGCCAAGAGGTTACTGGTGCGCAAGGACAGACATCTCTGGAAGGACATTGGTAAGTTACTGTATGAAATTCCACTCTATAGAATCTGATGTAGTCATGAAACTGAATATTTTCCTTAACATGCAGATATTGCATATAGTTGTCAAATACTGAAAATGTGCCAATCTGGCCTGATTTGGTGACCCACAGGAATAATATACAGTATGCTCGAAAGTTTGTGAACACTTTAGAATTTTCTGTATATCTGCATAAATTAGATCTAAAATGTGATCACATATTCATCTAAGTCCTAAAACTTTATAAAGTGAACCCAGCTCAACAAAAAACAGAAAAAACATTATTCTTTTATAATTTATTTATTGAGCAAAATTATCCAACATTAAATGCTTTGTTGGAAAAAGTATGTGAACCCTTGATCATACGTATTTTTAAAGTATCATATTTAATATTTGGTCACACATTCTTTGCATGCTGGTACAGTATGGAACACATGACTGGCTGAATGGCTGTAAGTCATCCAGGGTCTATGGTATCAAACGAGCCCCAAACCTTCACTCTGTGGCCAGATGTGGAGTAGATGTGGATGGATCACTGCAAGGGTTATTTCTCCTGACTCATTTTTCTATAGAACTCTATGGGGGGAAAAAGTCAGGAGAAATAACCCTTGCAGTGATCCATCCACATCTACTCCATATCTGGCAACAGAGTGATGGTTTGGGGCTCGATACCTTAGACCCTTGATGACTTATAGCCATTTAGCCAGTCATGTGGTCCATACTGTACCAGTGTCATTTACAGCTGAATCTAGTCTAACCCCACAATTCTCATAGAGATCCATTCAAATGCAGAGAGGTTATAGTATCGCTTGTAACAGTACCTGAAAATAACATATAGAGAGTCTTTTGATATTGACGGGTCACAGACTTCAGGAAGTAACGGCATTCAAAGGATATGTGACCAAATATTAAATATGATACTTTAAAAATACGTATGATCCAAGGGTTCACATACTTTTTCCAACAGAGCATTTAATGTTGGATAATTTTGCTCAATAAATAAATTATAAAAGAATAATGTTTTTTGTTGAGCTGGGTTCATTTTATCAAGTTTTAGGACTATATTAATATATTATAATATTTTAGATTGAATTTATGCAGATATACAGAAAATTCTAAAGGGTTCACAAACTTTCCAGCAGCACTGTATATATCGGTTAGGGAGGAGGGGGTGGGCAAATAGAAGAGACTTTTTTTCATTTTTATGATGGCAAAAGTAAGTTCACTCATGCTCAATGAAACTACCATTATTTAGACCATTGTTGGGCTTGCATCCCATGGTTGTATGTATAATGTGAGTCAGTGTGTCACTGAAAAGCAGTGTAACATTAAAGGTTAACTGTGGTCTGGGGCTTTTGTTTGCATATTGTATATTTTTGCCTGAACTTGCATTTATTTGTCTCATTTGAATGATCAAATTATGGAAATATGTATTTATTGATATTCTTCAGGAGAACGGCAGAAAATTCTCACCTGGCTTCTGTCATACAATCCACTTTGGTTGAGGATTGGACTTGAGGTACACTTCTTTCTGTGGGTCATTTCTATGAATTTTATAAAAATGATGTAAATATAAATATGTTCCCATCACTGTACTTTATCTTCAGACCATTTTTGGGGAATTGATACCGTTGGAAAGTAACAGTGATGTCATGGGATTGGCAGTGTTCATCTTGAACCGGTTGCTGTGGAATCCAGACATTGCTGCTGAATTCAGGCATTTAAAAGTGCCACACCTGTATCGAGATGGTAAGCATATAAGCATAAGTTTCACCACGTCCTAACACCTAAAATGTACGTATATATGTATGAAGTGTTCACATCTCTGAAATATTTAACTAGGCATAGAGGGGTGTGGTTTTAGTGATCATTAACCAATGAATGCATTGCTTTCAAATTAAATTAAAGCTGCAAGCAGCGTCTAGGGTTACAAGCTTAGTGCAATGCAAACTACAAAGGCCGTGCTGACTCAGAATGTTGGGATTGCTGGTAGTTTGCCGTTCTATGCTAAACAATGTTGAAATGTAAAAGCTGCTAACGGTTGTAAATATGGAAACATAATATGTAGCAGAGGGACTTCTCCAAACGCACTATTTTGTAGACTGCTCAAATAAACAAGCTGGCCGCCAAGTGTTTTATGTGATGGGCCACACTCACAATGAGGAATCATCTTCATATTATGGATGTGTGTTAGTGTTGTCCTTTAGAGCAGTGATTTTCAACCACTGTGCTGCGGCACACTAGTGTGCCGTGCGAGATCGTCAGGTGTGCCGTGAGAAATTATCTTATCCTATTAACTTCACTTAATTAGTAACACTTTTGGTTGGTGGTGTGACACAAGATTTTTTTTAATGTAAAAAAATGTGCCTTGGCTCAAAAAAGGTTGAAAAACACTGCTTTAGAGCATGTGTGCCAAGTTTGGTGATGATTGGGCTTACAGATATAGAGATATTAATATACAGCACCCTCTTTTGGTTGATTTGGAGACTCGTGCTGAGTCTTCCTGGGACGGTCTTTGACATCTGTAGCAAGTTTCATAATGATGGGATCAATTGTGTTGGAGTTATAACCACTTAAGGCAAGGAAAGGCCACGCCCACTCAATTTAATTTGTTGATAGCAGCCATAATGTGTATCCAATCGGTCTGAAAAATTGTATCGGACTGGTATGTTGAAGCTTCCCACCAAGTTTGGTGTTGATTGGTCAATTGGTTTGGAGGGGTTTGATTTTAAAGGTTTTTCAGAAAATTCAAGATGACGGGAAATCTACCCTGATGGACTTTAATGATCCCATTGACTTTTTTGTTCAGTATGGTTGGTTGCCTTTGTGTACCAAGTTTGGTAAATCGAGGAGACCGGGCGTTGGAGTTATGGCCTTTTAAATGTGTAGAAATTTCAGCCGTTGCCATGGCAACCACTTTGAGCCAAAGCCAGTAATATTTGATTTCGGAGTAACTGTCACCAGTATCTAATCTATGTGTCGACCGAGTTTCATGTTTCTTGGCATTAAGCAGCTCAGGGGAATTGACTGACCGCAGAAGTCTAAGAACAGTAATAATAAAAATAAAGCAACAATAGGTTTACTGGACCTTCGTGCCCGTGACGCAAATAAGTGACTGTTATAAACTTGTGTCTTAAAATGCAAATAACAAAATTGAGCAATTTTTAAAAGGGAGGAAAATTAGACATCTTTGATGTATCCATTTCTCTGCATTTTCAGTTGCTTTTTCTTTTTTGTAGGAGTTCTCTAAAGAATTTGAGTCCTTTACCAGCTACAATGAATGCTTACTAATACTGTTGCCTCATGATTTTTATATTATAATAGAAAAAAAGTTAGATTTTATTTTTTAATTTATTTGCATTTCAGTTCATTTATTTCCAGTGGGACTTCCCTTTAAGAGTTTGAGTCCTTTAAACTGCGAATCAATTCTTACAATGCTCTAGCTAGCCTTATTTCTTTATGGTTACTTGTTTTAGCAGTAAACATACATTGAATTAATAACCAATTGACTTATCTGACTTGCTGTAATTCAGTGCTCAGAACATTATTTTCTTCATCTGCTTTTCAGTGGCTTGATTTGGCATCTTTTGAATTGATAACATACTCCAATACAATCAAAATGGAAAAAATAGATGTATTTGAAATATGGACAAATAATACAATGTGCACTGGATTCCCAAAAAATGTAAACTGCATGTTCAGTTTAATGTTCACCTTTTTTCATTAGTGATGAGGAACTTTATGGTGCCATTTCTTGTACTCTTTTCTGTTTCATATCTCTTTGTTTAATCAATAGTCAGAGGTTCCGATCTAATGCTAGAATCTGTAAAATGTATGCGTTTTCTTGTTTGTCTGTTGAACAGGACATGAGGAGGCCCTATCCCGTTTCACTTTGAAAAAGCTACTCCTGCTTGTTTGCTTTCTTGACAAAGCCAAAGAATCAAGAATGATTGAACATGACCCTTGTTTGTTCTGCATGGATGCTGAATTCAAGGTGATCTATTTAGTTGTGCTTTCATGTTATTTCGATTAATCTACATTTGTTTTGCTTTATAATGAATGTAAGTAAATTTGGAAAGAAATTAGATGATGATTCACTGTTTTAAACTTGAGCAACATTTTTGACTGTGAGATGTGCATGGAATTGTTGCAATAATTCACGCTCTGTCCTCAGTTCAAAATAATTTTCCAGATTTTCACAAGTTTTATGAGGAGTTTTGTTTTTAATAATGTTCACAGATTTGACTATGATGACTTGATGACTTTTGAATGTTTAATTTTTACATCTCATCTTTCCAGACCAGTAAGGACCTGCTGCTGGCATTTTCAAGGGACTTTCTGAGTGGTGAGGGAATTCTTTCTCGCCATCTTGGACATTTGGGCTTGGTGGTTTCCCATGCCCAAGTACCACTGGATGAGTTCAACTTCGCTGTAAAGAACTTGGCTGCTGACCTGAAATGCGGGATCCGTCTAGTGTAAGATTGCCTTCTACCTCAAACTGTATTGAAAAGGAATTCCAATTGAAAACAATTGAAGAGGAATTCCACAGAAAAATTTACTTTTATTTGTAGAAAAGTAACTGTCCTTAAATGAGCCCTCAGTCAACTTTTTACCTGTAATTAGTGCACATGTTTAGCCCCAAACTACTGTGCATGTTCCAGGTATCTGCTTTTTTACGATAGACTACATTACATTACAGGCATTTAGCAGACGCTCTTATCCAGAGCGACTTACACAACCTTTTTTTTTTTTTAGCATTTCTTTCCTTTTACATATTATCCATTTATACAGCTGGATATATACTGAAGCGATTCAGGTTAAGTACTTTGCTTTCGGTTACAAGGCCAGTTCCTTAACCATTATACTACACTGCCGCCCCAACAGCACTGGTGCTTACAGTCTATGGGCGGGCTTCAGACAACGCCAGTCACAGGTTTCCACTTCTATTGAATAAAAATGGGGGGCTTAAGGTGTACTGAAAAGGAAATGCTGCTGCTGCGCTGTATGGCAAATGACAAGCGTATAACGTTGGCAAAGGAAGTCATTTATTTTTTACCGGCTATTGCCAGATCAAGTCAATGCTGACTGCAATTGGGAATGCTAAATATCCTGATTACGCCTGAGACACAGCTAAATTATGTGCGAGTGTGTAGCAGGCACTTTCGCCCAGTTGATTTTGAGGAGAATATTCGGACGAGTCTAAAGTTACTGAACATACCGAGCGACTGCTTGCTAGCTAGGTCAACGCCCCCCCTTTGTCGAGTATGGGTGGTATCGCCAAATTCAACTTTTCATTTTGACCAAATTTGCATCTTTCACTGCTCATTTCTCTTCAGAGATTGCTTTGGCCCCCCACAAAGAATGACTTAATCAGTTATGTCTTGATCTGTTAAATGAGGTTAATGTTGTTTTTCTGTGGAATTCCCCTTTAATTTAGTTTTGCCCAGTGTTTTTTTTTTGTTTTTTTATTATTTTTTTATTATAAAAGAATACCTACAAAAGTCAGAGACATAATAATTTAGGTGCTCTCTGCACCAGTCCTTGAATTGTATGCATTCTGTTTTATTATTGGATGCACAAGTCAACATTTCCTATTTCTAGGCGACTTATGGAGCTCTTCACCCAAGACTGGAGCATGTCTCGTAAACTCAGGATGCCTGCTATAAGCCGTCTTCAGAAAGTACACAATGTTGAACTTGCACTGGAAGTGTTGAAAGCAAAGGGAGTTGACTTGAAAGATGAACATGGTAAACAAGTGTGAACCTTTTTTTTTTTTTAAATTGTTGATATTTTATGGAAATGTTTTGCTAAACTTTGAATATCCTAAAGCTTGCTGCTGCTAAAGACTAAATTTTTTGTACACAAGAATAAGTGCTGCCTGTCTGCTATAAACTGGCCTAAAGTTAAAATGTGTTATTAGACACTTTCTTGTGATTCAGATGCATTTCATGGTGCTATTCTCAGTGATGGAGATGTCTCGTAGAATAAAACTTAACGTATTGAAGTCATGTTTTTTCCCAAATATTCTTCATATTTCAAAAACTTCATTTTTAAAGAGGGTAAGGAATAGGACCAGATTAGCCATTATTTTCTTGATAAAGCGCACATACATAAAATTATTTTTACCTGACCCAGTGTAAGCCTAAAAGTATGATTTATAAATAAATAAATAATAATAAATAAAAAATGTATTTCAATATATGTATGTATATATATATATATTTATATATATATATATATCCCACATGCGTAAACGGTGCTGAGCGGAAAAATTCCCTCAGAAAGCTGCGTAAGGGAGTTTCCATGCTGAAATTCAGATGTATAAAATAACACGTGCTGTGAGAATCTGTGTACCTCTGCACACGCTGGACACCATATGTGCGCAATGTTTGGTGTCCGTGTAATATGGCAACATGGTGACCGAAAGGCAGAATAAAATTTATTTTATTATTATTATTTTCCCCCCTGACTTTCACCCTCAGCATTCTTTTACTCAGAGTTTTGTACACGTGGCCCCAGATCTGGACCCACAGGTTGAGTGTGTTCAGCTGGCTTTGAATAAGTGGTCAAGACTTGAACTTTTACCATGCATAGTAGAAATTAGTCTCCAGATTTGACGAACCTTAGACAGTGGAGAGTATAAAAGTAGAAATGGCAATGAACTTTATTTTCTAAAATAATGTCATTTTTATTTAGTTTTCCCTCCTCCATCCTGTGTAAAAATGCCATAAATGTAATTCACTGTAAAATGATTGCAGGTTGTGCTATTGAGTCCAGAGATGTTGTGGATGGACACAGAGAAAAGACACTGACTGTGCTATGGAAAATCATCTTTGCCTTTCAGGTATACCATCCAATTCCCTATATTTTATTTGACTGAAAAATACAATTTCTTTGTCATCAAAGTCTGATCTTTACATTTTTAGGTGGAAGTTTTGCTGGATGAAGAACAACTCAAGGAGGAAATATGTTTCCTCAAAAGAACATGGAGAACCAGGCAGAAGCTGGATGCTTTGAAGGCCAATCGGGATGTGACTGAGAAGCCAAAGGAAAAAGAACCTTCATTCCAGCACAGCAGTACAAAAATCACACTGTTGATGGACTGGGTCAATGCTGTTTCAGTTTTTTACAACACAAAGGTTAGTTAATTGATTTTCATTTTGTACTATAAATTGATCTCTATGAATGTTATTTCCAAGACATTGAGATGTGCAGCTATGATCAGGAGTAATGTTCTATTTCTCATTCTCTTCTGTGGATTTTCTTTCTGTTAAAGGCGGAGAACTTCACGGTGTCATTCTCAGACGGGCAGATTCTTTGCTACCTCATCCATTATTATCATCCTTCCCATCTGCCATTGGAAGCAGTGTGTCAGAAAACAACGCAGACTGTGGAGTGTAGACAGCAAGGCAGGGTTGGGTTGAATTGTTCATCTAGCGACTCTGACAGCTCTTTTGACGTGTGGCCTGGCCTGCAAACTGGTAAATGGCACATACTAAAAATTCATATTTTATTTAATATAGCGAGCATTTGGATTGCTGGCTACAGAATTAGTGAATTCTGCCTCATAATATTTTCTCCGTGTTGCCTCACGAACAGGTACAGAATCATCTGTGGATTTCACAGAGCTTCTAGAGAATGAGAAGGAAAATTTTCAGTTGGTTAATACGGCAGTCTCTTATCTTGGAGGAGTTCCAGCCATGATAAATCCAGCTGATATGTCAAACACTATTCCAAATGAAAAAGTAAGAATGGCTTTTGCTCTGCTTTTTTTCTTTTCTTCAGTGATGTATTAGTTCCATGTATTAGACTGACTCCATTTTTTTCCACTCTTGGTTTTGTAATAGTGTTCATTAAACCACTGGATAAATATACTTTGTCTTTTCAAATTTATAAATGGAAAAATTTAAGCATTTCCTTATTGTTTACTTTGTATAAAATGTATACTTTTGCATTTTGTACTAAATCTACCATTATATGGGTGAATTTTAGCAAATTGTGCTGATTTGTGTGTATGAATATTTCTCTTGAAACTGATGTTGATATGTTCCTCAATTTCAGGTGGTAATGTGCTACTTGTCTTTTCTTTGTGCCCGGCTTCTGGATCTGCGAAACGAGACCAGAGCAGCTAGGATTATTCAAGGAGCATGGAGAAAGTACCAACTGAAAGCAGAGTTGAAGCGTTACAAGGTGTGCTTGCGTCATTAAAAAAAAATAACAATGTGGCCTTTTATATTTCGTCAAGCAAATTTTAAAATAATTCTTGTTTATTTATTTTTTTGATAAATTTTTTTTTGCCATTTCATTGGTGCCATGGACTTATAGGAAAGCAACGCAGCTGCCGCTACAATTCAGTCTGCTGTCAAAAGGTTCCTTCAAAGACGAAGGAGAGAAAGACAGAATGCAGCAGCAATTGTTATTCAGACTGTCTGGCGCAGCTATTCAGCACGTCAAGAACTGCGACAGTTGCAAATGGAGAAATTGCGAACTCTAAGGGACTCTGCAGCAACAGTCATCCAGGTATGTGCTATTGCTAGTTTCATAACCCCACCTTTGCCATGAAGCTTGCGACTATATATATATATATATCAGTGGCGGCTGGTGAGTTCTAAAATTGGGGAGGACGGGAGAGACCTTCTATCCTCAATTTGAAAAAAACTAAATTTGAAAAGCTATTTCCACCACCTGAGTGACCCACCACCTACTACTCTCAATTTGAAAAAAAAAATACTAAATTTGAACAACTATTTTACACTAGGCTATCTATTACATTCAACTGTCTCTCTCAATGTCTCAATGTCAAGCTCAACTCGATGTGAGCCAGCCAGGGCCAGGTACCATGGTTGCCAGATAATTTGTATGTTTCCAGACCATCAGCAGAAGTGGTTAAAAGCTGCACTAATTAATAAAAACCAGGCAAAATATTATATTCTATAATATAATGATACATATTCAACCCACACAAAGCCATTTTTTCAATCTACAATGCAACCAGCCAAATTGTGTATGAAATCTACAAATAATGCAACCCTGTTGTGTAGGGACTCTCCAGGGAATATAAAGCTCTCTCAACAGTAAAACCCTACAGCTCTGGCTAGGAAACTCCGATTCACTCACTTTAAAAACTGGGGATGATCAGGGATACGTGCTCTACGGAATGCTCATCTCAGATTTTCATTTCCGATCATGGTATATATTTTTAGATTCGCGATCTTTTGCTCATCAAAATAACCATGATCGGAAATTAAAATCTGATATGAGCATTCCGTAGAGCACGTATCCCTGACCATCCCCAGTTTTTAAAGTGAGTGAATCGGAGTTTCCTAGCCAGAGCTGTAGGGTTTTACTCTTTTTACCTGTTTTTTAATACCTCCATGGTTTTACTGTTTAGAGAGTCCTCTGTGCGCACAGCGAGCGTCATGCTCTGTCTGCAATGACCCTCCTCTTCTCATTTTCTATTGGATGAACAGGACGTCATTCTTTTGTTCTGACCATTTTTGGCTTAGGGAGGACGTCCTCCCTAGCATGTTAGTTTTAACATGGAAAATATAGGAGAGGATAAAAACACCGGGTTAGGTTGCATTTGAATGGAAGTTTATGGAGCTGTAGGGAGGACGGAGAAATATTTCCTCCCTACTCTTTGTTTTTATGCAGGTAGGGGGCGCTGTTGAGACTTTAACATTGGCAATAGGGTTTTGTGCACTGTAAGCTAATGCTTTGAAATGGATTTGAAAGAGATTTTTTTTAATAGAATCTTTTCTTTTTCTTTTTTTCCTTCAAATTATTGGGGAGGACCATCCTCCCTATCCTCTATGGACAAGCCTCCACTGATATATATATATATATATATATATGTATTATATACACAGTTAAGCCGGAAAGTCTGCACACCCCTTTCACCTTCTCCACGTTTTATTACAGTACAGACTTGTTGTAGTACAGACTTATACTACAATAGATTGAGTTAATTTTTTGCCTCAAACATCTACACACAATAGCTAATAATGACGAAGTGAAAACAGGTTTTTAGAAAATATGCAATTTTATTTTACTGACAAAAATAGGTTATTTAGGGGTTACATATCTGTACACACCCTTAGCCTAATACTTGGTTGCTGCACCTTTGGCAGCGATTACAGCTTCAAGGCGTCTTGGGAAAGAAGCTACGAGCTTGGCACACTTGTTTCTGGACATCTTTGCCCATTCCTCTTGGCATATCTTTGCAAGCTCCATCAGGTTGGATGGGGTGCGTTGGTACACAGCCATTTTCAGCTCTTTCCACAGAGTTCAATTGGATTCAGGTCTGGTCTCTGGCTGGGCCACTCAAGGACATGCACAGACTTTCTCCAAAGCCACTCCTTTGTTCTCTTGGCTGTGTGCTTCGGGTCGTTGTCATGTTGGAAGGTAAACCTTCGCCCCAGTCTGAGGTCCCGAGTGCTCTGGAGCAGGTTTTCTTCAAGGATCTCGGTGTACTTAGCTGCATTCATCTTTCTCTCTATCAGGACTAGTCGCCCTGTTCCCGCTGCTGAAAAACATCCCCACATCATGATGCTGCCACCGCCATGCTTCACTGTAGGGATGGTATTAGCCAGGTGATGAGCGGTGCCTGGATTTCTCCAGATGTGACACTTGGTATTCAGGCCAAAAAGTTACATTTTGGTTTCATCAGACCAGAGAATCTTGATTCTCATGGTTTGAGAGTTCTCGGGGTGCCTTTTGGCAAACTCCAAGCGGGCTGTGATGTGCCTTTTACTAAGGAGGGGCTTCCGTCTGGCCACTCTACCATAAAGGCCTGATTGGTGGAGTGCTGCCTGGATGGCTGATCTTCTGAAAGGTTCTCCCATCTCCACAAGGATACGCTGGAGCTCTGTCAGAGTGACACTTGGGTTCCTGCTCACCTCCCTGGCCAAGGCCCGTCTTCCCTGATTGCTCAGTTTGGTCGGGCGGAAGATTCTTGGTGGTTCCAAACTTCTTCCATTTACGAATGATGGTGGCCACTGTGCTCTTTGGGACCTGTAAAGCTGCAGAGATTTTTCCGTACCCTTCTCCTGATCTATGCCTTGACACAATCCTGTTTCTGAGGTCTGCAGATAATTTCTTTGACCCCATGGCTTGGAGTTTGCTCTGACATGCACTGTCAACTGTGGGACCTTATATAGGCAGGTGTTGGCAATCCCCAATCATGTCCTATCAATTTAAGTTATCACAGGTGGACTCCAATTAAGTTGTCGAAACATCTCGTGCAGTATCAGTGGAAACAAAATGCACCTCAGCTCACTTTTGGGTGTCATATCAAAGGGTGTGCACACTTGTGTACATATGATATTTAACATTTTGATTTTTAATAAATTAGCACAAATGTCTAAACCTGTTTTCACTTTGTCATTATGGGCTATTTTGTGAAGAATTTTGAGACAAAAAATGAACTCAATCTATTGTAGAATATGTCTAACGTAATAAAACGTGGAGAAGGTGAAAGGGGTGTGCAGACTTTCCCGTGTGTGCGCGTGTGTGTGTGTATTGTGTGCAGAATGAGATAATAAACCTTTAATTCAGTTTTTGTGGAAGGTAGCATGTTTTTAACAAAGAAAACATGAAATATACTGGTATTAGTTGCTAATAGTGGCAGGTAAGAACATCAAACATTTCATGCCCACATTGTGAACGCCAGCTATTCACCAGATATTAAAGCTGAAATAGGCAACTTTTTTTAAAGAAAGATATCAGATGGTCATGGTTGGTAGCAATCATAGAAAGAAACTGCTGTGAGAAATTCAGCACCATACACTGTGTTTACACCCTCAAATTATGCATTCTAAAACCAGGGATTCGGTCCAAATGATTGTTTTCAACATAAGTGGCTCGTGACGTGAAACTGAGAAGCCAGTTCATGTCGTGAACCAATCAATGATGAAATTGACCTTACGTGTTGAGTTTCACCCGCTCCTGCATCTCCGAATAGGACTAGATCCCGTTATAAGTTTTATATATCTGGCTAGCTATATAATTCGGCTAGCCATCACTGTCAAATGTAGTGTGAGTAAAACTGGCTATCGGAGCGATTTGCCCCCTTTTTTTTTCAATTATGAAAACCAGATAACGGTTCTATTGTGAAATGTCAAGCAGTGTTATGTTACAGAATTAGGGCTAGGTGTATCTGGGATAGAGGTTAGGCTTGTTCAATAATATAAACATGTATAAAAAAATATTTCACTGACATTAGTGGTGGTGGAGGGGGTGTGTCTCTTTCTCTGTGGACACGGCCAACGGGTGTTATGACCTTTAAAATGTTTTCACAACATTATGACGGTTGAGAAAGTTGCCTACTCTAGCTTTAACTGCAGCTATAAAACGCCTTGTCTTTAGTATTAAAACAAGGTGGATTGCAGCAGGACTGCGATAGAGCTCTCTTTCACTGTGAAGCAAATGCAGCTGCAGCACTTGGCTTTCTTATAATAATTTTTATTTATTTAAACTTTTTAGCAGTTTCTAAAACCCTGTTTGTTTCATCGTTTATCTTATTTCAAATTCTGTTTCTGTAGGCACAGTGGAGGAAACTCTTGGCCATGAGGAAATTCCAGAGGTTAAAATACTACACTGTCATGATACAAGCTCGTCTACGGATGAAAATGGCAGTGACTGCTTACAGAAGGATTCTGTGGGCGGCAGGAACAATTCAGAAGCACAGATACGCTTGGTTATTGGCAAAAGAAGAACGTGAAAAATATCTCTCTCTCAGATGTTCCATCATTAAAATCCAAAAAAGTTATCGGAAATGGAAGACTCGAACATGGGTAAAAAAGACCAATGCTGCCACTGTGATACAAAGTGCATTCCGGAAATGGCAAGAACGGAAACGTGCCCAACAAAATGTTGCTGCTATAAAGATACAGTCATGGTACAGGATGGTGAAATGCCAAAAACAGTACAAAAACATCCAACGGAAAACTATCAATATCCAGGCATGGTACAGAGGTTGCAAAGACAGACGCACCTTTCGGTTTTTAAAACTACAGCACTCTTCTATCATTGCCATCCAAAGAACTTTCAGGGGAAACGTTCTCCGAAGAAGGTTCATAGAAATGAGACAAGCTGCCATTGTAATTCAGCATTGGTTTAGGGCCTGTAGGCAAAAAGAGAGCGAAAGACAACAGTATCTGGAAAAGAAACATGCAGCAATTACTTTGCAAGCAGTATTCCGTGGATACTTGGTGCGCAAAGCAATCAAGGAACAGCAGCGGGCATCGGTTGTGATTCAATCCGCTTTCAGAATGTTTGTAGCCCGAAAGAGATTTTTGTGTTTCAGAAAAGCAGCTCTTGCTCTCCAGCAACAGTACAAGGCTATTTTATTGGGTAAGAAGTTGAGAGAGAAATACCTGGAACTCCGGCACTCCGTTGTTCTACTTCAAGCTTCGTGGAGGGGAAGAGCTGAGAGAAAGAGGATTGCGGGAATGCATAAAGCTGCTGTATTGATACAGTCTTACTACCGTAGGTATGCAGCGCAGTCAGAGTTCAAGTTGAAGAGAAGCGCAGCCATGACGATACAGAGCTGTTACAGAGCCCACAGGTCAGGGAGGACGACACGTCTGCGTTACCTGCAACTGAGGAAAGCTGCCGTTTCTCTGCAGGCAGGATTCCATGGCATGAAAGTGAGGCAAGAGCTGAGGAAGCGGCACAGAGCAGCCACTCTGATTCAGGCAGCATTTAAAGCTTTCACTTGTAGGCAACAGTTTTTGTCTATCAAAAGTGCGGCTACTGTCTTCCAGAAACATTACCGGGCACGTTTACTCACCCAGTCTTGTCAACGGCACTATAGTCGTCTGCGAGAAATGACCATAAGGATTCAGGCCGTCTATCGGGGCTGTAAGGAAAGAAGGAATATAAGGAGAATGCATGAAGCAGCAACAATCATTCAAGCATGTTTCAGAAGGCATAAAGCACAGGTGACTTTTGCTGCAGCCAGGTGTGCAGCGTCTGTTATACAACAGCACTACAGAGCTTATGTCAAAGGAAGACAAGTGCGCAAAAACTACTTGAAGATCAGGGATTCTGTTGTTGCTATGCAGTCTGTGTATAGAGGTATGCAAGTTAGACTCCAAGTCCTAAAAATGCATAGATCAGCAACTGTGATTCAGGCACATTACCGCAGACATACAAAGGTTGTAAAGTTACAGAGACTACGCTGGGCAGCGTCTGTTGTCTGTCAGCGGTTTAGAGCCAACAAGGAAAGGAATGTTGCCGTCTCTAAATACACGGCTATGAAAAAAGCTGCGGTTTGCATCCAGTCTGCTTACCGTGGTATGATAACAAGGAAACAAGTAAAAATGATGCAAGTGGCTGCCAAAGTAATTCAGTTGAGATATATAGCTTACAGGGAGCACAAAAGCTATCTTGCTATGAAATCGGCTGCTATCCGAATTCAGCAATGGTACAGGGCTCTTGTCATTGCCAAGCTACAACAGAAGAGGTATCGTTCTTTGTTAGCTGCGGCCATCACAGTGCAATCTGTGTACAGGGGTATGAAAGTTAGGAGAGAAGTACAAAAAAAAGGTCAAGCAGCCACAGTGATTCAAGCAGCTTTTAAAATGTACAGAACAAGGATGGCCTTTAAAGCCAAGAGGCTAGCTGCAACTATTATACAGAGACGATACAGGGCCCATCTAAAAAGAAAGACGGACCACGAACATTTCTTGAAACTCTGTCATAGTGCCATAGTGGTCCAGTCAGTTTTCAGAGGTAATAAGACAAGAAATGAGATGAGAAAAATGCATTCTCTTGCCACTGTGATTCAGTCCCAGTTCAGAATGTACCAGTGTTGCATGCGTTTCAAGAAGATGCGACGGGCTGCCATGATTGTGCAAGAGAGGTACAAAGCTTGCAGAGTAAGAGATTCGCTGATGCAGCAGTATAGGTCAAAGAAGACTGCTGCTCTCGTCATCCAGAAAGCTTTCCGGGGATACAGAGCTAGGCAGCAGGTCGGTGCGATGCACAGAGCTGCCACAATCATCCAGAGAAGCTTTTGTACATTCAGAGATAGGAAACACTTTCTTTCTCTCAGAGCAGGTGCAGTGCTTGTTCAACAAAGATATCGAGCTCTGGTGGCTATGAGAACACAACGGAAAGAGTACCTGATGAAGTGCAGGTCTGCCATTATCTTACAAGCAGCTTACAGGGGAATGAAGGCTCGACAGCATTTGCAGATGCAGCACAGAGCAGCTGTGATGATTCAAGCCCAAGTTAGAAGGCACTTGGTAAGATCATACTGTCATAGGCTGCAGTGGGCCACAAAAGTTGTCCAACGACATTTCAGAACCCAAAAAATTATGAAAGAAGCAGTCAGAACTCTGAGAGAAAAGAAGATGGCTGCTATCACAATTCAAGCTGCTTTTCGTGGAATGAAGACCAGGAACCGTATTAAACGAATGCAGGAGGCTGCCAGTGCTATTCAAAGATGTTTCCGAACAAACAGGGCACGCACAGAGTATCTTTCTCTGAAATCATCTGTCCTCGCCATTCAACGAAGGTACCGTTCTGTAACCGCTGTAAGACAACAGAAAGAACACCATCAACGTGTGTGCTCCGCTGCAGTAACCCTGCAGGCTGCTTATAGAGGTCACAAGACAAGGAAGGAGATGCGACAGAAACATGCAGCTGCGACTGTGCTCCAGGCAGAATTTAGAAGGCATAGAGGGGTGGTTACATTTAAAGCAATGAGATTGGCTGCTGTCTTCATTCAGAGACATTATAGATCTTACAAACAGAGAAAACAAGATCGAGAGACATTTTTAACATTAAGACATTCTGCAATTACCATTCAGGCAGCGTTCCGGGGACGAAGAGCTCGTCAGAACATGCTTCAACTGCATAAAGCTGCTACGGTCATACAATCCCATTTTAGAATGCACATGCAACAGGTGACTTTCCGAAGGCAGTGCTGGGCTGCTACTGTTCTGCAACAAAGATTCAGAGCTCAGAGACTGAGAGACTCGCAAGCGCTGTTGTACCAACAAATTAAGAAGGCAGCCGTTTGCATTCAGGCTTCTTTCCGTCGCAAGCGAGCAAGGGATCTCGTGAAA
>JAKUDI010001430.1:0-29877 GCA_022702515.1 Ilyophis sp. 1 JC-2022
ATTCAGCTTAGAGTGGAGCCAGCAATGTGGTCCAGTTATTGATTTCTTTGGTGTGTGTTTTAAAAATAAAATAAAAATTCTCCTGTTGCATATATATATATATATATATTTTTTGTCTCTGTTTGGATCATTCTAAATATGGAGTGGTGAAACGCACTGTATATAATTTTGCACTTTTCTAGGACCACAAAATTGGTCACTTTGTCATTCCGACTGTTTGTTTTTGCCGGACACACGCCAGGCCTTACCTGACCACACTCGTGTTGTGTGACACTGAACATTTTAACTAGGCCTTTCACTCAGCCTATTCCCCACAGTGTGGCTCAGTGGGATTGAGCCTCACAGGACTGGAAAGTGGCCCAACACTGGGCTGCTCACTGGCTGACTGGAGGAGAGCCCTGACTGAGCCCTGAAATGGCTCTTCCAGCAGCACACTGTTGTCTTCTCCTCTGGTCAGTACCCACCTTGAGTGACTGCACAGCCTGTCTCAGATCCTGCAGCTCCTTCTCTATCTCCTGGATTCTCTGCTGGAATTTACTCTGTGTCGCCAGCAGCTGCTTCTGTGGACAGATATTTCTCACATGATATTACAATATTCAGATGTTCAACTACATAGCAGAAGTAGAAAACTGTATTATCCCTCATGGGGAAATTGGTTTTGCAGCTAAATAAAGTCAATAATGCAAACAAAAACCCAGTACATACAATACTAAACTCTGAGACATTACATTACATTAAGAGCTTTAAAAGTGGACCCAAAAGGTTATTTGCTATTTAAAAAGGGAATGACTAGACTAGAGGAATAAATTAACTCTTGTACGTATAATTCTTACTGAGCGGTACAGACAGACATCTGCCTAAGGGTAGGAGATTAAACTCTGTCTACAGGGGGTGGGTTGAATCATATAAAATAATCTTCACTTTCTTAAGTGCCCTAATTTTGTACAGGGCAGTCATGCTGTTTTGTGGCTGTCCTATGATTTTGCTACAGAATTTAAGAATTCTTCCCAGTCTGTTCAGGTTGGCTGTACTTGTATTTCCAAACCAACACGTAAAACAGCAGGTTACAACTCTTTAAATGAAGGATCTATAAAACATTGTAAGGATGGTACAGTCCACATTAATTAATATCATCAGCTTCCTTTAGAAAAAGAGGAGCTGCTGCCCTTTCTTGTACATCAGGTTGATGCATCTGTTCCCAGCACAGCTTGCTGTCCAACAAGCCCCAGATATTTATATTCTTCCACAACCTGAATGTGTTCACCTCTGATTACTTGTATTGGCCTTGTATTGTATTGTCTTTGGGCCTCCTTTTTCAACTGATTGCATTTATTTGTCACCCATAGTTTGTCATTTTTATATATTTGAAAACACAGTAGGTGTGACAGAGTCCACAAAAAAAAAAAATATAGCTTGATACTACTATCCATATTCCAAATTAAACTAAATAGCACTTCTACACACTGATAGCAGGCCAGTGTGTAAAGTGTACTGGCCTTATAGGTAAAGCTTCTGTGTGAGTGAACTAGCTGCTCCAGCCGTGTGTTGATTCCCATTCAGGGAGTGAATAGAGTGAGGGGGTGTGAACAGAGCTGTCACAAAGAGCGGACTTGGGTTCACTTCCTGCTCTTACTGCTTTTATTACTGTGGACTACAGAGCTGGATATCACTGTGTTGTTGTCTGTTGTTCAGACCTCAAAGTAACTGCGTTGTTCAGTACTTTTTCAAACTTATCAAACATTTCAAAACATAATCTATCAATAAATACATTAATCAAATTCAATGAAAGGCAAGTCATAAACCTACACATTGTGGAAATAACCCAAGGTAATATCTGTCATCATCAGTGTAAAAAAGCGTGAGTGTTTTGTGTAAGAGTTTCAGTCCTTACCTGTTTCTCAGTTCTTTCTGCTGCAGCGGAGACTGTTTTATGGCCGCTGTGTTCATCCATCACACACAGATAACAGATACACTGCTGATCGTTATGACAGTAAATCTCCAGAAGTTTGTCATGATGAGAGCAGATCTTCTCCTGCAGGTTTCCAGTGGCATCGGTCAGCTTGTGTCTCTTTCCTGGGTTGAGTTTGTCATGAAGTTTCAAGTGAGTTTCACAGTAAGAGGCCAGACACACCAGACAGGACTTGACGGCTTTGCGTTTTGTCCCAGTGCAGACATCACACACCACGTCTCCAGGTCCAGCGTAACAGTGAGAAGGAGGAGCAGCTTGGAGTCCTGTCTTCTTCAGTTTCTCCACCATATCAGCAAACATGGTGTTTTTCTTTAAAACAGGCCTTGGAGTGAAGGTCTCTCTGCACTGGGGACAGCTGTAGACACCAGTATGATCATCCTGATCCCAGCAGCCCTTAATACAGCCCATACAGTAACTGTGTCCACAGGAAATAGTCACTGGATCCTTTAGTAGATCCAGACAGATCGGACAGCTGAACTGGTCCTGATCCAGTAACACTCCACCTTCAGCCATGTTACTGCTCAGGCTGACAGAGACAGAGTTAAGTTTCGTTTCTCTGAAACTGCGTGAGAGAGAGAAAGAGTGAGACTTCCTGGTTCTGCCCACAGCTGCAGGAGGAGTGGTGTTGGACTCAGGCCAGGCTGAGCGGAGAGTGGATATTATATGGCGTTTATTTAGTTCCAAAAATATTGCGCGCGTGGAGCTGTGAAATTAACCGAACAGTATCGGTAAATGTCCAGATGTGAAGCGAGCGAGCAGAGAATCAATCCGCGTGAAGGAGCTTTTATTTTGCGTGCAAAAATGCAGTCCCGCGACTATCGCGAGCACGGAGCTGTGACACGAGCGAACTTGCTCTCGCAAGAAAATTAATTTCCTCGATGGGATACGGAGTGTGTCCCAATATTCGAAAAATGCACCCTCCTTTCCTAAACTACCACCTGCTCTTCCCCGTGCCCCGTAAACCATTCTTTGTGTCCTAATCTAATGTTGCTGATATTATACTAATTACATATTCATGGTTAGAAATTAATGTCTCGACGCAAACCGCAATGTCAGGTACATTGTATACTGTACATGCAAATACTTGTACTCAAAACAGGCAGTTTTGCATACTTCCGGGAGTGGAGGAAAGGAGGTGGGGAGTGAAGAATATTGGGACGCACCCACTGAGTGGCTTCTTTTTTTTTCTTCAATTTTGTTGACTCTGTACTTTAATAATAACTGGTCTGCACTCTCCTCAGTCTACAGTGGAGGCTGAGACAACACACATAATACCAAATACAGGGCACATATCCACATGCACAGCAGCACAGACTGGTGGCAGTAACTTCCTACTGACGTAGGTGTTCCTCCCCATCACTTTCTTGGGACAGAACGACCACTCAAAGGTCTCAAATGTTTTTTGTTTACCGATCTATAACTTCTGTAAATATCAAAACTATCCATCGCACATAAAACCTGTCTGGGCCAATCAGAAACACACACTAAAACTGAATAATCTAAAAAAAAAAAAAGAGTGAGCGATGCCTTTAACCCTCATATTATCTTTGGCATAATTCAGTGTTTGTCTTTTAAAAACCAGTTAACCTTATTTTTTATTTTGACACTTAGATCTTTTATAATGTGTTGGGATTAAATAACAAATATGCAATGAACACAATGCTATGTTTTCAAAGGTCTTGCAATACTCGGTAAACAAAGGTGTTGTATGGGGTCATTTGTGGCGTAGCTGTATTTTAAACTTCAGAAACGTACACTTACCTCAGGTAAGTGAGATTTTTGTAGGTGTGATTTTTCATTTTTAGGGATAAAAGGTTGGTCAATTGGGAGACACACAAAATGTGAAACAGAGAGTGTGAAAATGTTTCTATTACAATAGTTGTGTGTCAGTTTAAATTTTGGGGGTCAATTTGACACCAAACATATAAAGCGTCATAAAATTTCGAGATAATCTGAGCGATAAACCTCTAGCTGCCAGAAGGACAAAGCATTCTTCCCCACAATAGAGAGAAATAAAAAACAAAAAAAGCTCATACAAAGTAAACAAGCTCTATTCCAAAGCAATGCTTCCCAATATTTCATAAATTATGTCATGTAACTTGGTCCTGTGTTTTTTCATCTTATCATCTAAAGGACCCTGCTCCTGGAATCTGCACAGGAACCTGTATTGAGACTGTTCTGTCTGTCTGTCTGTCTGTACAGCTGTCAGTCTCTCTGCGCCCCTCCTGGACCTGGAGACCTACCCAGCATCGCTATCAGTCCACACATCTCTTTTGAGGCTGTGAGGAAATCTGTCTCTGAACTGAAAGAGCGACTGGAGGACATCTTCAAGTTGGAGTTGATTGAAGTTTCTGGAAGCGGTTGGAGGACAAACCCTGCTGCAGAAAGTAAGCTTAGCCACTGCACACAACACACTGGTGAGGTGCTCTGCCTCAGATTCACTTTTACATCATGAAAGGCACTTTTACAGGTTATATATTAATAACAGGGTGAGTGATATTTCAGTCTGTCTCACAGGTTATATATTACTAAGAGAGGTGAGTGATATTTCAGTCTGTCTCACAGGTTATATATTAATAACAGGGTGAGTGATAATTCAGTCTGTCTCACAGGTTATATATTAATAACAGGGGTGAATGATATTTCAGTCTGTCTCACAGGTTATATATTAATAACAGGGGTGAGTGATATTTCAGTCTGTCTCACAGGTTATATATTAATAACAGGGTGAGTGATATTTCAGTCTGTCTCACAGGTTATATATTAATAACAGGGTGAGTGATATTTCAGTCTGTCTCACAGGTTATATATTAATAACAGGGGTGAGTGATATTTCAGTCTGTCTCACAGGTTATATATTAATAACAGGGGTGAGTGATATTTCAGTCTGTCTCACAGGTTATATATTAATAACAGGGGTGAATGATATTTCAGTCTGTCTCACAGGTTATATATTAATAACACCCCCCCAAAGTACACACGTCTGTACCTTATCTTTCCACTCCACCCCACCCCACCCCCTTGCTGTCTCTCTGTGGCCCCCCCTCGGGGGTAACCCCCCCATTTCTTTGGGAAGCACAGGGCGACACGGTCCCATGGTCTCCATCAGTACACCCAGGTCTACTGCAGGTTACAACAGCTTCTCCACATGGCTGGCAAGCTAAGCCAGACCATGCTGATGGGGCCTAATACAGCTGATGAGATACAGGCAGACCATGCTGATGGGGCCTAACACAGCTGATGAAATACAGACAGACCATGCTGATGGGGCCTAACACAGCTGATGAAATACAGGCAGACCATGCTGATGGGGCCTAACACAGCTGATGAAATACAGACAGACCATGCTGATGGGGCCTAATACAGCTGATGAGATACAGGCAGACCATGCTGATGGGGCCTAACACAGCTGATGAGATACAGGCAGACCATGCTGATGGGGCCTAACACAGCTGATGAAATACAGACATACCATGCTGATGGGGCCTAACACAGCTGATGAGATACAGGCAGACCATGCTGATGGAGCCAAACACAGTTGATGAGATACAGGCAGACCATGCTGATGGGGCCTAACACAGCTGATGAGATACAGGCAGACCATGCTGATGGGGCCTAACACAGCTGATGAAATACAGACAGACCATGCTGATGGGGCCTAACACAGCTGATGAGATACAGGCAGACCATGCTGATGGGGCCTAACACAGCTGATGAGATACAAGCAGACCATGCTGATGGGGCCTAACACAGCTGATGAGATACAGGCAGACCATGCTGATGGGGCCTAACACAGCTGATGAAATACAGACATACCATGCTGATGGGGCCTAACACAGCTGATGAGATACAGGCAGACTATGCTGATGGGGACTAACACAGCAGTTGGTTAGCGGTATGACTCACGTTGTGGCGGGTTAATGTCCAGACTCCTTTTGCCAACTTCTGTCATCACAGACTGGACAGTATTCTTCCTCTCCTCATTCTTTCTCTGTTCTTTATGAATTTTGCGTTCTTTTGCTGTAAAACACAACATTCATGCATTTACTTTTTTCAATTGTAGATAGGCATTAAAATATTTTGATTAAAAGTTACTACTTATTTTGATAATCCTAAAATGAATCAAGTCAACAGTCAACTAAGGGGTCCCTGTGGAACTAATCAAAGTGAATTATATTTTCTTCTTGGTGCTGTTATTCTTGAAGAGAACACACAATTTTGCCATCAGTATATTCACAGTTTAGAGTAATGCAATGCTTGGATCAGTATACTCACAGTACAGAGTAATGCAATGCTTGGATTAGTATACTCACAGTTTAGAGTAATGCAATGCTTGGATTAGTATACTCACAGTTTAGAGTAATGCAATGCTTGGATTAGTATACTCACAGTTTAGAGTAATGCAATGCTTGGATTAGTATACTCACAGTTTAGAGTAATGCAATGCTTGGATCAGTATACTCACGGTTTAGAGTAATGCAATGCTTGGATCAGTATACTCACAGTACAGAGTAATGCAATGCTTGGATCAGTATACTCACAGTTTAGAGTAATGCAATGCTTGGATTAGTATACTTACAGTTTAGAGTAATGCAATGTTTGGATCAGTATACTCACAGTTTAGAGTAATGCAATGCTTGGATCAGTATACTCACAGTTTAGAGTAATGCAATGCTTGGATCAGTATACTCACAGTATAGAGTAATGCAATGCTTGGATCAGTATACTCACAGTTTAGAGTAATGCAATGCTTGGATCAGTATACTCACAGTTTAGAGTAATGCAATGCTTGGATTAGTATACTCACAGTTTAGAGTAATGCAATGCTTGGATTAGTATACTCACAGTTTAGAGTAATGCAATGTTTGGATCAGTATACTCACAGTTTAGAGTAATGCAATGCTTGGATCAGTATACTCACAGTTTAGAGTAATGCAATGCTTGGATCAGTATACTCACAGTATAGAGTAATGCAATGCTTGGATCAGTATACTCACAGTTTAGAGTAATGCAATGCTTGGATCAGTATACTCACAGTATAGAGTAATGCAATGCTTGGATCAGTGTACTCACAGTTTAGAGTAATGCAATGTTTGGATCAGTATTGTTATAATTGGACAAAGTGATGTGTATTGACTCCCACTAACTACTTGCTGGCTAGTTAGTGTGATCACCGTGGGGCATCGATAAGAATGCTCTTGAGAAGGAAATCGTCTTCAATGAACTTTAATTGTCACTTCACGCACTGTGCAGTGTCAACATTAATAGTTGGACAGGAATAATTGTATTGAGTATGGTTCTGAAACCCATAGAAAATAAAAGGCATAAAATGATACTGTGAAGTATTCACACTGCAGCATATAATACACATAGCATCACGTAAACTACATAATCTTCCCTAACTAATATTACTCATCCTTATAACTATCCCTGTATTCCTTAATAATCTTACACAGTGCTGAAATAACATGGTAAACAACATAACGAGATAAGATTAACATTCTCTGATGTAAATAAACAATTGGCTCTACTGGGCAGCGCCATACACGGCAAATATAGAGCCAATCCTGCTAGCTAACATGACCACGAGCTAACATTACACATACCACATGTAGCAACCTTAACTCATATATAAGTAACAGAAAATAAACTTGCCTCTCAATGGACGCACACAAGATTTCACTGTCCTAACTACTAAGTATTAGCTAAAGTTTTCTCTCAATACGTTATCTAAACAGCTCACTATCCCAGGCACTCGCGAACGTGTGTCTTCCAGAAACTTCCCCGGAGCAACTGAAAGATGAGTTACGGAGGATTTCGACAGGTTTGATTGACAGGCTAGCTAACCAATAGAAATGCACAGTGGGCAGGACTTCGCAAACAACAGAAATGAGATAGGCTAAGAGATAAACTAAGGAGTAAATATTCAACTAATATTTAGAACTGTGGTAGAAGTGCATGAAAGGACATGAATCTTCTTTACAGCCGCCCCCAAATATGGCATGCCATATTTGCTATTATCAGGAGAAGATTTATTCAGTGTCCTCATCTGGAATGGCCGGGAGCTTGATGAGGCGTGCGACCGGCCTCATATACGTCTTGCCCCCAATATTGACCTCCGCTGCACGGATTTGTCCATCTGCTCCTGGGAGGACCTTGCTCACTCGCCCGACTGGCCAAGACGCCCTCGGCAGCTGTGGGTCAACGACCATAACCACGGTGTCGGACTGGAGGTTCTCAGAGCCGTTCCACCACTTGGAGCGGGTCTGTAGGGCAGGTAAGTAATACCTCACGAAGTGTCTCCAGAACTGGTCGGCCAATATCTGGCAGTGTCTCCATCGACGGCGACTGAGAAGCTCTGACCCCTGGTAAACGGCTTGGGGCAGCGCTGGGTCAAGCCGCCCCATCAGAAGCAAGCTTGGAGTGATAGGTTCTGGATCCGCCACATCTGTAGACACATACCCCAAGGGCTTTGAGTTTAGTATCCCCTCCACTTCAATAAGGACGGTGTTGAGTACTTCCTCGGTGACGGTCTGCGCCTTCACAGTAGCGGTTAGGGCGGTCTTGATAGACCTGATCTCACGTTCCCAAACTCCCCCGAAATGAGGAGCACTTGGGGGGTTGAACGTGAACTTGATCTGACTTTTCGCCAGCTGCGCTTGAAGGGTGGGGTGCAGAGCTGCGAACGCCTCCTGCAATTCTCGATCTCCACCTTTGAAATTCGTGCCCTGGTCAGACAGGAGCTCCACCGGTTTTCCTCTTCGTGCGATGAACCTCCGCAATGCCATGAGAAAGGAATCTGAATCGAGGCTGGACAGGAGTTCTATGTGGACAGCTCTAATCGTCATGCACTTAAACAGCACTCCCCACCTTTTCTCATTCCGTCGGCCCACTTTCACTTGGAGAGGTCCGAAGCAGTCCACTCCGGTGGAGGTGAATGCTGGCTGGTAAAGACGTAGACGGGATTCAGGTAGGTCAGACATTTTCGGAACAGTGGATTTAGCCCTCCATCTTTGGCATTCTGCACAGGTTCGCTGCTGTTTCTTGATGGCCTCTCGCCCTCTGAGAATCCAATATCTACGCCGAACTTCTGCAAACAGCCGCTCGGATCCGGGATGCCGTAAGTCGTTGTCAATGTCCTGGATTATCAGCTTCGTCACTGGGTGAGCTGGGTCCAGGACGATAGGGTGAACCACGGCGGTCTCTAAATGACAACTGCGGCGTAGTCTTCCACCTACCCGGAGGAGCTTCGTGCTTTTGTCGTACTCTGGATCCAGGGTTAGCAGGCGACTGGTGGACGATACAGGTTTGCTTGCCACTAGTTTCTTGAGCTCGTCTGGGAAACATTGCTCTTGGGCTTTTCTCAGAATTTCCCTCTCCGCCTCTATGTGAGCTTCAGCAGAAGGGCTACCTTGCAGACCAGCCGCCCCGTGACGAGACTGTGCAGTTGCTTCGACCAGTGCTCTGAAACTGCTGAACCGACCTGGATCTGGTAGTGCTGGATCAAGGGATGTAATGGACAGAGCACAGAAGGTTGGCTTCCTCACTTCCTCCTTTGGGTCATCGAATACTTCAGTAACAGGTTTGGTTGGCCAGTGGTCAGAGGACTGTCGCAGGAAGGCTGGTCCCTGACTCCACCGATGGCCTGTGGCAAGCTCCTGCAAGGTCAAACCTCGGGTTAGATCATCTGCCGGGTTACTGGCGGAGTCTACGTAGCGCCAAGCTTGAACATCGGTCAGTTCCTGGACTTCGGCTACTCTGGTGCCAACAAACACTTTGTAGCGGCATGATTCAGACTGAAGCCATGTTAAGACCGTTGTGGAGTCTGACCACAAGACGAGCGAACGAAGAGGCACAGTGAGCTCTCTCCCCAGCAGGGTGGCCAGCTGAGCTGCTGTAACAGCGGCGCACAACTCCAGCCTCGGTATGGACTGTTGCCGCTTGGGGGCCACCCTCGATCTGGCGGCCAGGAATGCCACTTGGACTTGCCCCTGGGGATCTTCTGTGCGCAGGTATGCCACTGAGCCGTAGGCACATTCGGATGCGTCGCAGAAGATATGTACATCCCTGACACTGTCTGGGAGGTCCATGTCAGCACTCACATAGCAGCGGGGAAAGGAGATCAGAGGTAGGTGTTCCAGTTCCTCTTCCCAGGTGTTCCAGGCATGGAGAAGCTCCCCGGGCAGCAAAGGATCGTCCCATTGTCGGTGTTTGTCCCACAGCCGTTGTACCAGTACCTTGGCCCTTGTTGTGTAAGGCACGATGAATCCCAGCGGATCATATTGGCTTGCTAGTACACGGTAGATGTTTCTCATTGTGGGAGTGGGGCTTTCCTGTAACCGCTGTTTGTATCTCAGGGTGTCCGACTGACAAGACCAGCGGAGCCCAAGAGTCTGTTCCTGGGGATCCACGCCTGCTTGATCTTGACTGAGCCAGAGTTCACTGCTTTCTGCTCGAGCTTCCTGGGGTAGGTGACTGATTACTTCGGGGGTATTGCTAGCCCACTGTCTCAGCTCAAATCCACCTGTAGCTAGGAGTGCCTTCAGCTTGTCCACCAGTTTCTTTGCTTCATCCACAGATGGTAGGCTCTGGAGGTGGTTGTCCACGTAGAAGCTTCTCTCGACTGCCTCACGGACATCCTCTCCAGGCAGGCTGTGGTCGGTCACGTGCTTCTGAAGCGCGTAGGTGGCGCAGCATGGGCTACAAGTGGTCCCGAAAGGGAGGACCTGCCACTCATACACACTTGGGGGATCATCTCTCTTTAGGTCTCGCCACAGAAAACGGAGCAGCGGCTTGTCTTCGGGTAGAAGTCTCACTTGGTGGAACATCGCCTTTATGTCGCTACTGACAGCGACAGAATGTTCCCGGAAGCGCAGGAGTACGCCAAGGAGTGTAGAGCCCAAGGTAGGTCCAGGTAGGAGAAGCTCGTTAAGGTTTTTTCCTTGGTACTTGAATGAGCAGTTAAAGACCAACCTGCTCTTGCTGTTATGGTGGACCATGTGATGGGGAATATACCAAGTTTCTGCTTGGTACACCATGTCAGGGGGTATCTTCACTGTGTACCCTGCCTTCTCCAACTTCTGTACTTCTGCAACATATACGGCAGCTTTCTCCGGGTCCCTTTCTAGGCGTCGCTCCACCCTACGCAGGTTTGCCAACACTGCTTCCTTGGGTGCCTGCAGCCGCAGCATCTCCTTCACTCTCAGCAGGGGTGTGGCATATCTTTGAACTCCATTGTCGTCCACTCGAACCGTCTTCTCTTCCAGCACCTTTACTGCCTCCTGATCCTGCTTTGACCTAGTGACCAGCCTCTCACTCCGATAAGGAAGTGTGTCCAACTGCCAGAGCCTTTCCACATGTCTGGACAATTCCTCAGATGGAGAGAGTGTGGACGTAAACAGGCACTGTGACGAGGGGATGCATCCTTTGACGTACTTGGTTGGACCCTGGAGGGTCCATCCTAGCCTTGTGTGGACTGCTACTGGTCCACCCGGGGGGCCCGAACGAACTGGCTCGATTGGGGTGATCAGCTGCGGGTAATCGGAACCTATCAACAGGAGTGGGCGCACCCGGTCCATTGAGTGGAGTGGCAATCCCTGGAGATGCTTGTATTTCGGTTGGAGAGCTGCCACTGACCGAGTATGTTCGGCCAAACCCAGTTCATCTGCAGTGAATGCACCTTTGATCTTGAATCTGCTGTGCGGCTGGCTGGCAGGGGAAATGGTAAAGGATACGGCTGAACCATGGATGACTCTGACTTCTTGCCGTACGGTTCTCAGTGCAAGCTCTTCTGCGGTTCCTCTGAGACCCAGCTGCTTGGCCGCTGCTTGGAGGAGGATGGTCCTCTCTGAGCCATCATCTAATATTGCATAAGTCTCAACAGCTTGACCTCCATTCCGAAGGATTACCTTGATGATCTTCAGCAGTACTTGGCTACTGCCAGCTCGTCTGTCCAGGTAGTAAACATCACTTGCAGAACTGGCCGGACCGGTGTCCTCTCGCTGACCTCCTTCTCCCGTTGGCTTCTTGTTGAGGTCATGCAGAGCTTCAACATGATTTCCTTTGCATGTCTTACAGGTTGCCTTGAGCCGGCACTGTGCCGCTTGGTGACCACGGCCACACCTCCAGCATCTCCTGTTGGTCTTCACCCACGTGCTCTTCTGCTCTTTGGTAAGTTGACTAAAGTTTGAGCACTGGGTTAAGTAATGCAGTGAGTTGTTGCAGTATGGGCAATATGTTTTCGCCCGATCCTGAGGTGTGTGTGTGGGAGCGGGCTCTTGGGTGGTGGTGACGGCTGGTTCTGTGCTATGTAGGATGGTCGTCATCTTACGTGACTTGAAGTCCTTGTGCTGGGGTTTCCTGGGCTCCATGCTCTCCTTCCCTTCACCACGGCCAAACTTGGGCCCACTCTGTTGGATCTCGAGCTCGTACTCCAGCCAATCAGCGAAGTTCAGGAGGGTTGGGACTTTGATCTTCAGTGGGTGAACATACCTTTGGAAGTCGGCTCGCAGGTCATGGGGCAGTTTGGCGGTAAGTCTCACCACATGTGAACCGCACTGAAGCTCTATATGGCCTTCTTCGCCCAGCTGGTCTAACATGCCTACCAGAGCTCTAACGTGCAAGGCAAACTTCTTAAAGCTCGCTGTATCACCACTGCGGATGGTAGGCCCATCCATCAGCTCTGCAATTCGTTGCAAGGCCAGCCGATGTGGCTGTCCGTAGTGAGAGGTGAGGGAGGCCATGGTGTCGCTGTATGGATAGCGGGAGTTGCTGTAGGAGTCTGCTATTAGCAGGGCTTCTTCAAATTTCAAGTGGTCTGTGAGTACCTGATATTTAAATCTCTCTGTTGCATCTTCAGGCAGGATATTCTCCAGAGCAATCTTGAGTCTTGCAAACTCCCTCGGATCCTCCTTGGTGAACTTCGGTATGGTTGGTTTCGGTCCACGGTAGATTCTCTCCTGCCGAGAGGGTGAGGAGGAGTGGTGAGGATGAGTGGAGACTTGTCTTGGTGGTGAGCGCTCACGGCGACGAGGTCGGTGAGGGGGTGGCCCGCCACGCTGGCTATCAAGTTCCCATGCCTCATCTGATGCTTGTGAACCGTTGTCTGGTTCCCAGTAGTCAGGGCTCGGTGGCAGTATCGGCGGCATCTCTCCAAATCTGCGAATGCGGGCGGTCAGCTCATTCACCGAGTGGGCCTGTAGTGTTTGGGATGTTGGAACGTCTTCCGTGATTGGTGGCGGTGGTGGCGGCCAATCCTCCTCCTCTAGCTGAGGTGCACGACGGTCTCCTCTTGGGGGCTGATTGCTACTCAGTGGTTGAAGGGCATGGCCAGTATTGGCTGCTGGCAGGCGTGCACCACTGGGCCGAGATAACTGTTCAGGCTGTGAGGGCGGCCAGGTCTGCCCTGTCGGGACCAGCTGAGGAGGGTATTGAGGAGGCAGCGTAGTGCCAACCTCCATTCGACGTTTCATGTCCAGCATGGTTACCTGTAACCGCTGGTTCTCTTGTTGAAGCTGCCTAATAGCTCTTAGAACCTCAGGTGAATCAGCTGTCGCAGGATGGGGGAACGCTGGTGGCAAGCTGTAGATGGCTTCATCATTGCTCACCCATCCAGGGCTCAGAGCAGCTTCGGCGCCGACAGCATACTGGTGTCTTGGCTCATTGGTCGCTGTGCTCCAATGACTGTGCCTCTGTGTGAGGGGCGTCATCTCGGCGTAACCCTCTCGGTTCTGACTGAATAGCGGCCGTTCTTCAACTACTTGGTGCTGCACAGTGCGACTTAAGGAGTTGGGTAGAGGCCGCCATTGTGTGAGGGGCGTCATCTCGGCGTAACCCTCCTGGTTCTGACTGAATAGTGGCTGTTCTCCGACTGTTTGATACAGCTCAGTGCGACTTAAGGAATTAGGTAGGGGAGGCTGCCTCCATCCTGGGAGGGTGACATCGTAATCCTCCAGCCAGCCTGGAGGACGTGTGTGGCGCTTGGGCCGCACATCTGGAGTCTGATCTGAAGACATCTTAATTCCACGGAAACCACCTTTATCCGGCTCGAAGGACCATGCTATAATTGGACAAAGTGATGTGTATTGACTCCCACTAACTACTTGCTGGCTAGTTAGTGTGATCACCGTGGGGCATCGATAAGAATGCTCTTGAGAAGGAAATCGTCTTCAATGAACTTTAATTGTCACTTCACGCACTGTGCAGTGTCAACATTAATAGTTGGACAGGAATAATTGTATTGAGTATGGTTCTGAAACCCATAGAAAATAAAAGGCATAAAATGATACTGTGAAGTATTCACACTGCAGCATATAATACACATAGCATCACGTAAACTACATAATCTTCCCTAACTAATATTACTCATCCTTATAACTATCCCTGTATTCCTTAATAATCTTACACAGTGCTGAAATAACATGGTAAACAACATAACGAGATAAGATTAACATTCTCTGATGTAAATAAACAATTGGCTCTACTGGGCAGCGCCATACACGGCAAATATAGAGCCAATCCTGCTAGCTAACATGACCACGAGCTAACATTACACATACCACATGTAGCAACCTTAACTCATATATAAGTAACAGAAAATAAACTTGCCTCTCAATGGACGCACACAAGATTTCACTGTCCTAACTACTAAGTATTAGCTAAAGTTTTCTCTCAATACGTTATCTAAACAGCTCACTATCCCAGGCACTCGCGAACGTGTGTCTTCCAGAAACTTCCCCGGAGCAACTGAAAGATGAGTTACGGAGGATTTCGACAGGTTTGATTGACAGGCTAGCTAACCAATAGAAATGCACAGTGGGCAGGACTTCGCAAACAACAGAAATGAGATAGGCTAAGAGATAAACTAAGGAGTAAATATTCAACTAATATTTAGAACTGTGGTAGAAGTGCATGAAAGGACATGAATCTTCTTTACAAGTATACTCACAGTTTAGAGTAATGCAATGCTTGGATCAGTATACTCACAGTTTAGAGTAATGCAATGCTTGGATTAGTATACTTACAGTTTAGAGTAATGCAATGCTTGGATCAGTATACTCACAGTTTAGAGTAATGCAATGCTTGGATTCGTATACTTACAATTTAGGGTAATGCAATGCTTGGATCAGTATACTCACAATTTAGAGTAATGCAATGCTTGGATTAGTATACTCACGGTTTAGAGTAATGCAAGGCTTGGTCTTTAACTTAGCTGGCAGTTTGCTTTTCTCTGTGTCTTTCTCCAGCTTTGCCATTAATGAAGATCCAAACATCTCCAAGAGTTCTTTCTCTCTCCTCCTCCATTCCTTCTCAAATTGTGCCTTCAGTTCTTTCTTTCTTCTGCTCAGTTCACAAGGGCACCAATTAAAAGGGAAATAAACAGGCTTTCCAACGGTATACAATTTATTGCCAACAAGCATTGTTACAACAGAGAAATAATCTACCAAACACAAATTTCCGAACTTTTTGTTCGATGTTTATTTATTTTTCTCTTTTCTTGTCTTTTCCTTTTTAGTTTAACAGCAGGAAACACCGGCGTAAGTTATTCAAATTTTATTCAATATTAGTTTGACTTCAGTAACATTTGTTATTATTTATATTATGTTATTAAAGGCATACGGTTTTAAATTCATTTTAATTTTGTATTATTAGGGACTAAGAAAGAGCTTGATCAAAAAATCCTCAAGCCTCCCCGCTGCACAGGAGAAGATTGCTGCGGAAGGTGTGCATCTGTCCATTGTAGCTGCAACGCTAACTGCTGCAGTCAGACATCACACTCAGGCATTACTGTTCACCATATACAGTCACAGCCACCTGGATAAATGCATAGTAAAAGTTAGCGTGCTAACAAGAAAGACATCAGCAGTAAATAAGCTGCTATCTGTATTTGAGGGTAATTCACGCCTAGTTCCACACAGTGGAGGCTAGTTTGGGCTCTGGCCAGCAATGTCTGAAGGTGAGCACAGATTTAGATGGTTGTAAATGTATTACCTTTCCCCTGATTGCTGTTTTTGTCCTGTCTCTTATAGGTGAATGCATGATCCAGTCTAAGGCTGCTTCAGAAGGACATGTAAGTAATGTTGCACTGGACAGTACAGCATTAGCAGAATATTAAAAATACCAGAATGCTTTCATTGATGGTCGCCCATCTTTGGTTGGATTTTGTCTCAAACGCCTCTCTTTAAACTGAGTTAATTTAGCTTTACATCCAGGTGAACGGTGTAGATTTAGTACTGGGTTTTCTGTAGCAGGGAAAGGGGGCAGACTCAGTAGCTCTACATGCAGGTGAACGGTGTAGATTTAGTACTGGGTTTTCTGTAGCAGGGAAAGGAGGCAGACTCAGTAGCTGTACATGCAGGTGAACGGTGTAGATTTAGTACTGGGTTTTCTATAGCAGGGAAAGGACTCAGTAGTTGAGAGGGAAGGCAGTGAGCTGGAGGGATCCAGGCAGCAAGACATCGCTCAAAAGCAGTGAGTATCAAAAAAGGACAGTGTCTGTGGAAATACTGGCATATCACACAAGGGGGCGACAAACACAACATTTGGGACATTATGAACGGCATCGTAACTCTGCAATCAAGAACAAGGCTGCAGTAAGATGTGATATTTTCCCCAGACAACTTGTGTAAAATATCAGAGACTGAAGAGAATGTTAAAAACACAGTCATATGCTTTGATGGAGAAAAGATTAAAAGATTCTGCAAAAACACAGGATATAGTTGAGGTTTGAGAAGTTGCTGGAATGAGGGTGTGAGAATGATTTGTGTGGTCTCGATCTGATGTTGCAGGAAGCCGGCTCAGGAGGTCGTGGCCTGCAGGCAGGAGGAGAGACCCAAAGGAAACAGGGTGGAGTTTGGCTCTTATCGGCCCCGGAGGATTTACACTGAGGGACAGCAGATCACCCAGCACTCGGACCAGACGGTGAGGAAACACTGCCAGTGCTAATGCAGAGCGCTAATACTCACTAATATAGCACTGCTACAGAGCACTAATACTCACTAATACAGCACTGCTACAGAGCGCAAATACTCACTAATATAGCACTGCTACAGAGCGCTAATACTCACTAATACAGCACTGCTACAGAGCGCAAATACTCACTAATATAGCACTTCTACAGAGCGCTAATACTCACTAATATAGCACTGCTACAGAGCGCTAATACTCACTAATACAGCACTGCTACAGAGCGCTAATACTCACTAATATAGCACTGCTACAGAGCGCTAATACTCACTAATATAGCACTGCTGCAGAGCGCTAATACTCACTAATATAGCACTGCTACAGAGCGCTAATACTCACTAATATAGCACTGCTACAGAGCGCTAATACTCACTAATATAGCACTGCTGCAGAGCGCTAATACTCACTAATACAGCACTGCTACAGAGCGCCTATACTCACTAATATAGCACTGCTGCAGAGCGCTAATACTCACTAATATAGCACTGCTGCAGAGCGCTAATACTCACTAATATAGCACTGCTGCAGTGCGCTAATACTCACTAATATAGCACTGCTACAGAGCGCTAATACTCACTAATATAGCACTGCTACAGAGCGCTAATACTCACTAATATAGCACTGCTACAGAGCGCTAATACTCACTAATATAGCATTGCTGCAGAGCGCTAATACTCACTAATACAGCACTGCTACAGAGCGCTAATACTCACTAATATAGCACTGCTACAGAGCGCTAATACTCACTAATATAGCACTGCTACAGAGCGCTAATACTCACTAATATAGCACTGCTACAGAGCGCTAATACTCACTAATATAGCACTGCTACAGAGCGCTAATACTCACTAATATAGCACTGCGACAGAGCGCTAATACTCACTAATATAGCACTGCGACAAAGCGCTAATACTCACTAATATAGCACTGCTACAGAGCGCTAATACTCACTAATATAGCACTGCGACAGAGTGCTAATACTCACTAATACAGCACTGCTACAGAGCGCTAATACTCACTAATATAGCACTGCTACAGAGCGCTAATACTCACTAATATAGCACTGCGACAGAGTGCTAATACTCACTAATACAGCACTGCTACAGAGCGCTAATACTCACTAATATAGCACTGCTACAGAGCGCTAATACTCACTAATATAGCACTGCGACAGAGCGCTAATACTCACTAATATAGCACTGCGACAGAGCGCTAATACTCACTAATATAGCACTGCTACAGAGCGCTAATACTCACTAATATAGCACTGCGACAGAGTGCTAATACTCACTAATACAGCACTGCTACAGAGCGCTAATACTCACTAATATAGCACTGCTACAGAGCGCTAATACTCACTAATATAGCACTGCGACAGAGTGCTAATACTCACTAATATAGCACTGCTACAGAGTGCTAATATAGCACTGCTACAGAGCGCTAATACTCACTAATATAGCACTGCTACAGAGCACTAATACTTACTAATATAGCACTGCTACAGAGTGCTAATACTCACTAATACAGCACTGCTACAGAGCACTAATACTCACTAATATAGCACTGCTACAGAGCGCTAATACTCACTAATATAGCATTGCTGCAGAGCGCTAATACTCACTAATACAGCACTGCTACAGAGCGCTAATACTCACTAATATAGCACTGCTACAGAGCGCTAATACTCACTAATATAGCACTGCTACAGAGCGCTAATACTCACTAATATAGCACTGCTACAGAGCGCTAATACTCACTAATATAGCACTGCTACAGAGCGCTAATACTCACTAATATAGCACTGCGACAGAGCGCTAATACTCACTAATATAGCACTGCGACAGAGCGCTAATACTCACTAATATAGCACTGCTACAGAGCGCTAATACTCACTAATATAGCACTGCGACAGAGTGCTAATACTCACTAATACAGCACTGCTACAGAGCGCTAATACTCACTAATATAGCACTGCTACAGAGCGCTAATACTCACTAATATAGCACTGCGACAGAGTGCTAATACTCACTAATACAGCACTGCTACAGAGCGCTAATACTCACTAATATAGCACTGCTACAGAGCGCTAATACTCACTAATATAGCACTGCGACAGAGCGCTAATACTCACTAATATAGCACTGCGACAGAGCGCTAATACTCACTAATATAGCACTGCTACAGAGCGCTAATACTCACTAATATAGCACTGCGACAGAGTGCTAATACTCACTAATACAGCACTGCTACAGAGCGCTAATACTCACTAATATAGCACTGCTACAGAGCGCTAATACTCACTAATATAGCACTGCGACAGAGTGCTAATACTCACTAATATAGCACTGCTACAGAGTGCTAATATAGCACTGCTACAGAGCGCTAATACTCACTAATATAGCACTGCTACAGAGCACTAATACTTACTAATATAGCACTGCTACAGAGCGCTAATACTCACTAATATAGCACTGCGACAGAGTGCTAATACTCACTAATATAGCACTGCGACAGAGCGCTAATACTCACTAATATAGCACTGCGACAGAGCGCTAATACTCACTAATATAGCACTGCTACAGAGCGCTAATACTCACTAATATAGCACTGCGACAGAGTGCTAATACTCACTAATACAGCACTGCTACAGAGCGCTAATACTCACTAATATAGCACTGCTACAGAGCGCTAATACTCACTAATATAGCACTGCGACAGAGTGCTAATACTCACTAATATAGCACTGCTACAGAGTGCTAATATAGCACTGCTACAGAGCGCTAATACTCACTAATATAGCACTGCGACAGAGTGCTAATACTCACTAATATAGCACTGCTACAGAGTGCTAATATAGCACTCCTACAGAGCACTAATACTTACTAATATAGCACTGCTACAGAGTGCTAATACTCACTAATACAGCACTGCTACAGAGCACTAATACTCACTAATATAGCACTGCTAGAGAGCGCTAATACTCACTAATATAGCAGCGCTAATACTCACTAATATAGCACTGCTACAGAGCACTAATACTCACTAATATAGCACTGCTACAGAGCGCTAATACTCACTAATATAGCACTGCTACAGAGCGCTAATACTCACTAATATAGCACTGCTAGAGAGCGCTAATACTCACTAATATAGCAGCACTAATACTCACTAATACAGCACTGCTACAGAGCACTAATACTCACTAATATAGCACTGCTAGAGAGCGCTAATACTCACTAATATAGTAGCGCTAATACTCACTAATATAGCACTGCTACAGAGCACTAATACTCACTAATATAGCACTGCTACAGAGCGCTAATACTCACTAATATAGCACTGCTACAGAGCGCTAATACTCACTAATATAGCACTGCTACAGAGCGCTAATACTCACTAATATAGCACTGCTACAGAGCGCTAATACTCACTAATATAGCACTGCTACAGAGCGCTAATACTCACTAATATAGCACTGCTACAGAGCGCTAATACTCACTAATATAGCACTGCTACAGAGCGCTAATACTCACTAATATAGCACTGCTACAGAGCGCTAATACTCACTAATATAGCACTGCTACAGAGCGCTAATACTCACTAATATAGCACTGCTAGAGAGCGCTAATACTCACTAATATAGCAGTGCTAATACTCACTAATATAGCAGCGCTAATACTCACTAATATAGCACTGCTACAGAGCGCTAATACTCACTAATATAGCACTGCTAGAGAGCGCTAATACTCACTAATATAGCACTGCTACAGCACTAAAACTGACTACACCCGTAATTTGATTTGATTGCGCATTTAGGCCGTTAGCCCAGGCAGACTACCAATCCCTTTCTCCTTTGCACTCATTCCCTTGTATTTCCCTCCATATGATAGCCTGTGTGTGGCAGAGAGGATGATAGCGCAGGAATGGCGGGTGAGGGAAGGAGAGGTCGTGGAGGTGCGTGGAACCGAGGCCCGGGACGGCAAAGGAGACACTGGCACCAACACTGCGATCGCTGAAGGGGTTAGGCTTTCATAACACGCGGTTCACAGGTCCACCTGCAGGGGCGCTGTTGCTGAACCCCACCCTTAGTGATCCCCGCTGTTCACAGGTCCACCTGCAGGGGCGCTGTTGTACCATTTGTGTTTTTCTGCCCTTTTTTGCTTTCTCTTTTCTCTGTGTCAAATTGGGTGTTTAGTTTGGCTTCCTGGCTCCGAATCTGCTACAACATATTCCAGATTTGCTCTTAAAGTAATACCTTTGTCGCCATTTATGGGGCAGAGGGGGAATTTTTACCCACTTTTCCCTTTTCTCAGCTAGGCAATCAGATAACGGGCTGACGGAAAGTTGTTTTGTGGTTTTTCGCCCTCTCAGGAGCAAATCATAAGATTGGAGATTGTGGAGACCAATTTTATCCCTATCAGACCATCCAATCACTGCAATGTCCTCCATCGGTTTGGGAACATTTCACAAGAGACTGAAGACTTTATGTTGGCAGCATTGCCTTGCAGAGCCTCTATCCCACCGGATCAGTTTGCAGCCTGAGCACTAGATTCAGCACAGCTTTGACCAGCAGCTTGGACACAGCCCCCAGGGTATTTCACTAAGCTGTATTACTGGGTTAGCTGGATAACTGCACTGAGTAAAACTCGGAAAAGTTCCCAAATCTGGAACATGGACTGAAGTAAATGGAACTTTTCCGAGTTTTACTCAGTGCAGTTATCCAGCTAACTCTGTAATCCTGCTTTGTGAAATACCCGCCAGGTCTACCTGGGCATCAAGTAGGCAGGCGAGACACCGCGCAAGATTCCTTGTTGCCTGTGCTTGCTCTACCGACCAATCAGAAGAGCTAAAGAACCTGCTCATATATCCAGCCAACCAGCATATCAGTCAGGCCAACAAACAAAACATAGCTACAGCACAAAAAGATGAACAATGACCACGCCACGCCGAACAGTCCTGATGTCGCCAAGGCTGAGACTCTCGTCCGTGATCGTCCACAGCGCTGCCCACAGAGAGGGTTTAGCCTGCCTGGCTGTGCTTCAATAGCAACCCTCCTGGTGAACTGGGGTTTAGCCTACCTGGCTGTGCTTCAATAGCAACCCTCCTGGTGAACTGGGGTTTAGCCTGCCTGGCTGTGCTTCAATAGCAACCCTCCTGGTGAACTGGGGTTTAGCCTACCTGGCTGTGCTTCAATAGCAACCCTCCTGGTGAGCTGGTGGCCTTTAGTCTACATGCAGGCATTTTGGAGGACCCCCCTGCCTGCTGCGTACCCTCATGATTTGGACATTGCAGTGATTCGATGGGTTCTGATGGGGTAAAATACTATACTTAAATAAATATATTTTCTGATTGGAAGACTAGTGTTGAGTCTTTCTTTTAGGATATGACTACAGACTCTCAGTAACACAATTTCCTATACATGAGCTTAGAATAGCTAAGTCAGCTGAAATCAGGCTTGAGCCAGTCTTCAACCCACAGCTCAGTCAAACCAAATTCACATGAAGCGGCTTGCACCAGCACTCGCGTGGCCTGTGTTAGAATCCCTTAGTCCAGCGGAGGGTCAGCTATGTTCAAAAACGGAAAACCGAACCACGGGCCCCGTAGCCGTGACAGATGGCTGCAGAGCACGCTGCCCAAAAATACAGAAATCAAAGCCCGCCAAAGCACATTTATGAGATCAAAGCACATTTTTTGAGATCAAAGCACATTTATGAGATCAAAGCACATTGCCAAAGCACATTTATGAGATCAAAGCACATTTATGAGATCAAAGCACATTTATGGAATCCATCTCTGCTGCAGACCAGTTTGTGTGCAATCAAGTACAACAATTGGAAAGGTGGTGTGTCGGAGAAATGGTAGCAGCGACAGCAGGATTGATGTGTAACATCAGTCAGAGATACTAAACTAGGTCAACCTAGTGCATGCCGGGCGCTGGAGGTCTTGCCCCGGCAATGGCTTTCTCGCCCTAGCGCAATAAGTAGGCTATTCTGTTAGTGGTGCTGCGTATGATGGCGGTTCCTGCCTGGGAAGCGCTTGTGTGGAAATATCACGTAGGCTATAGACCCTGTTTGGATTCTGTTGCCCTTCCGTGGAACCAAATGCAGGACAGTGAAGAACACACTGACGACTTCTCTTAAGAGAATTGAGGTTTATTTATAAAGCGCAAGGGAGAGACAAACTCAGTGTGTGTGTGTGTGGTTTAAATAAAGTACCTAACATTACATTTCAAAGGGTTGATACAGTGAATACACATGGATGTCTGGAGACAACTGGTTACGCCCAACCAAGCAGAAGTGAGCCATTAGCAGAGCTATGCTACAGACACTATAGAAATGTAAATGGCTGGTTGATTGTCGGGTTGGCTATGGTCAATGGGGGGAGACATACAGGGCCATTCAGTATACAAAATTGTCTTGCAGTTGCAGTTAATACAATACAGTATACCGTGGTGTTTACAATGAAAACCCGGGAACATATCAACCCGTTTTTTGTTTTGGCTGATATCCCACCTTATGCCAGCATGTTACTGCATTTGTCTTGAGTCAGGTTTTGTTATTGTAACGATGGGGAATGCCGCACTTTTTACATCCGGGTGTCCAACCATGAGTGCGAGAGGTACTTTCTTCTGTGTGCTGTTGTGGAACATGGGTGTGATGTGTCCCCAGAGTGGGAGTAATCTCGTTCTGCACACGCTATAGCAAAGCCGGACATTCTGCAGCACGGGAACATACAGTATTTGGACAGTGTCACAGTTTTTTTTTGGTTTGGCTCTGTACTCTGTAAAAAACCAGACCTCAGCCCTCAACCAGCAAAACGAGGTAAAAAAAACTGTCGGCAGGGGAGAAAAAACACTCAACAGTGGTGAGAAAAAACTCCCCAGTGGGAAGAAATCTCGGAAAGAACCAGGCTAGAGAGGTGATGCCCGTCCTTCGCTGGCCGGCCCGGTTTAAGCTAAAGGAGAGGGGGTGTCCATCCTTCGCTGGCCGGCCCGGTTTCAGCTAAAGGTGGACTGGATGGTAATGGACTGTAAAGAGGGATCTAATCAAACTCGCTGCTAAGTACAAATTCCAAAGAAAAGGATGTAAAATGTTCAATTCAAAAGGGTGGGCTGGTGCATCTGGGACTCTGGTTGCGTCAAGTCGGGAGGATAAACCAAAGGAGGGACAGGACTGGAGCAGTGTGCAAACTCAGGGCGAGGGGGCAGGACTGGAGCAGTGTGCAAACTCAGGGCGAGGGGGCAGGGGCCAGAGTAGTCTGCAGCTCAGGGTGAGAGAGGAAAAGAGAAGGTTAGCCGCCCGCCCCCCCCGACATCCTTAACTATAGGATTGACTAAAGAGGTACGTTTTTAGCCTACGCTTAAAGACAGAAAGTGTGTCTGAAGCCCAAACATACATGGGAAGATTATTCCATAAGAGAGGAGCTCTGCAAGAGAAGGCTCTGCCACCCATTGTAATTTTAGATATAGTAGGAATATTCAAATAGCCAGATACTTTGAGAGCAAAGTAATCTAGGAGGACAGTAAGGAATGAGTAAGTCACTAAGATATTTTGGGGCCAAACCATTTAAAGCTTTAGACACTAGAAGTAAAATATTGTAGTCAATTCAGAAATTGACAGGCAGCCACTGAAGAGTTTTGAGCACCGGGCTGATATGCTCCCATTTCTTGGTTTTAGTAAGAACCCTAGCAGCTGCATTCTGTACAAGTTGGAGATGATTGAGGGCTGAGCCAGTGCAACCAGACAATAAAGCATTACAGTAATCTCGTCGAGAGGTTACAATGGCATGAACCGTTTTTTTCAGCATCCTCCAGGGACAACACCTTCCTTAATTTAGACATATTCCTCAGGTGGCAGAAGGCCATTCTTGTGATATTGTTAATATGGGGCTGAAAGCAGAGGTCTGAATCAATAGTTACACTAAGGTTTTTAACCATCTAAATTTAAGGAAAACTGCAAGAATTTATCTCAAATAATTGATCTCTGCCAGTCCATCACATTGCTCACCTGTTCCACGTAAGCCCAAAGACTGTGTCCACCACATTCAGAGATACCATTGGTGTTTTGCATGCATGCCTCAGCCCTTTGGCTCACTGGCCAGAGAGACGCTGTTTGCAGGGTAGTATGCCGCATGAATTTGTGGAGGCTTTTGGAAACCGCGTTGCCGTTATTGTGGACTGTTTCGAGATTTTCATTGAGACCCTCCAATCTGAAAGCTAGAGTGCAGACGTTTTCTCACTACAAGCACAACCACGCAATGAAGTACCTCATTAGAACTACACCACACGGAGCCATCTCTTTCATTTCCAAAGGTTGGGGAGGACCTGACAAACAGATCAACTTCTAGCTGGTGATTTGGTGTTAGCTGATCGGGGATTTGATATCAGGGACAGTGTCGGATTTATGTGTGCAGAGGTGAAAATCCCAGCATTCACAAGAGGATGCTTCCAGCTGGATGCAAAAGATGTTGAGGAGACACGGCAGACCTGAGAGTCCACGTGGAGAGGGTGTTTGGTTGTGTACGCACCAAGTACACCGTACTAAGTGAGACTGTACCAATCAGTATGGTGCTGCCATGTGAGGGTGAGGACATGATCGTCCTGGACAAGATTGTCTCTGTGTGCTGTGCCTTGACTAACATGTGCCCTAGTGTTGTTATGAAACCGTCTAGTTAAAATATATACATTCAGTGGCCACTCTATTAGGTACACTTGCGTTTTTCCATTAGAATCCACTATACTCATTGTCATATATTATGCACTTGTCGATGTGGAAACATAATATATGACAATGAGCATATTAGTGGATTCAAATGGGAAAACGCAAGTGTACCTAATAGAGTGTAATGTTGTGTAACATGCAATAACCAATGTACAATGAATACAATTCTGAATGTCTTTATTTAGCAAAAAAGAAATGGCTTGCATGAAATGTACAAAATTAATAATATTATTTATTTGGGGTAGTCTAGTGCAATGAAGTTCACAGTGCAACTGGTAGTACCACAAGTGGCAGTGATACATTCCAGTCATATATTCTATTCAAGTAATTTAGTCAAGTATTTAAAGAAAACTGTTGCACACATGAACCCCTGTGGGACCAGTTGAAAAGCACAAAGTTCACAGTACAGTTCTGATCCACTCTTGTTTGCGTGTGTGGGGTACAGTTCTGATCCACTCTTGTTTGCGTGTGTGGGGTACAGTTCTGATCCACTCTTGTTTGCGTGTTTGTGACAAAACCAGGGCTCATTTCTGGCCCTCGGCAAAAGCACCACAGTTTGTCTTCCACACTTTTTCTTAGCCTTTCTGTGCAAGACTGCTGTGCATTTAATCGCTGTGACTCAGTTAAAGCCTTGACAGGTGGTGTTGTGGAGGCTGCTCGGGTGTAGTAACAGGCGACAAGCTCAGGTACACAAACTTTGTGGAAAAACTCCTGTGCCGCCTTCAGATGTGTCATCCAGAAATCCACATCTGGCATGACGGACCACAGCAGAATCATTCTGTGTCCACAACACAAAGTCACAGAACTCTGACCTGGTCGCGAACATCTGCGCCTGTACTTAGCTGTGATATCTGTGTATTCGTTTCAGGTCTACCTTCCCATCCGCTAGATGGAGACAAAAGTTATTGTCATCGTCAGCACAGGCCTGCAGGATGGAGCTGTTGCGATACTTAAATGTACATTTTATTTCCAGGCAGCCTTTTCCATAACACTCGCACTGAATGAGCCCATCAGGTGATGCCCCAACCTCTGGATATTCCGGATTTATTATAAATCCACAATCCTCCACTTTGAGGCTCCTGTGCTGGGGTGCTGTCAGTGTGACATAGGTCCGCCTCGCCTCTTCCTCATGGTCTATCCCCCATCTCATGGCAGCCGTAGTTGCTGTTTTTTTTAGAACAGCTCACTCTCCTGACTGTTGACAGAGCTGGTCTACCAACAATGGTGGAAACAACGGCACGGATATTAGAAGCGGTTATTGGTCCTGCTCCCCGGGCAGGGGATGGATGTTGCCGTTTCGTTCGAGCCTTCACCGCTGCTGCCTGTGCCTCTGTAACTGCTGCTATATCTTTTAGGCCCTCACAGTGCTGGTGCAGGGCAGAAAGTTTGCGTCCATCCTTTCCTGGGTCACGCAGTCTTCTGAGGGAGGGACTTTGGCAAGAGACACACGGCAGAACAGGATCTGTGTGATGTTTGTAGTAGTCCTCCATGCCTGACAGACAAACAGCCTTGCTGTAACCATGCAAAGTCTGAAGCAGGGGTGACAGGTCGGCAAGTGTGGCTGCTGGGGTTGTGTTGCTGTCAATACGAGTCCTTATGCCAGACCTTCTGGTCTCTCCACTGATGCACCTGTCGAGGTCCTTCTCCTTTGCAGCACCAGTGGTGAAATCAATGTTGTAGCCCAGCTCTGCATGAACCTTGTCCACACTGGTAGGCATCATCCAGTAGGACAAGACATCTGTTTCCCCGTATTCGCACTGCTGCTTCAACCTTGAACAGCAGAGCCCCGACATGTGTGCAAGACTCTGCTATGCCAGCCATGCATGAACAGTGTGCACACTCCACTTGGCCACTGGAACTCAGTATCACCCGTGGCTTGAGAGGAGGTTCATTAAGACGCTGGGAGTGCAAGACCTAAGAGATGAGAAATTAAATTAGATAAATATAAACTAAATACTAAAAATAAACAATACAAATAGCCTTTGCATGTACAGCTCAAACCATAGCACAAGACCGCTCTGCCACAACAGCGTTTTGTACGGAAAGCAGCGACACGCAGTGAAAGCAAACAGCACAAACATGTCATTTTAAGTGTTGTGAGTAATTGCGTTGCAGTGTTGATCTTACAAACAAGATAGGTTACAGACTGTTGTGTTCGTTTTGTTTAAGAGAGGTGAGTGGTGGTTACCTACCTTTGTGCGAACGACGCTTCTCTGATCGTTAACTCTGTAATGTTATATCTGTAGATCCTGCACCCATCCATTTGTGAACTGAACGTGAGCCTCCAGTGATTTATAATTTCTAAACTGCCCGAAAGTGTATGCACTCACGCCACAGACGAGGTAGGAAAAGACAAGTTCACATGGGTCTACACCATTGATTTCACCAATTTTCTCCAGGTATTGTTCCTTAGCTTCTTTGTTCAGCTTCTCTGGGTAAAGAATCTTACTTTTGCTATTGACCCTATCCATTTGTTTCTCTGTTGTGTATAGTCATCTTCGTGTATCTAACGTTATGCCTGCTAGTTAACGTTAATGTTAACAGTTTGCGTGTCTGCAAAAATGATACCCACAATGCAACACTGTTGTGACGTCGTGCCTGTTTTGTATAGGTGTCCGTTATTAAAGCTGGAAACTCAGTGACGATAATAAAATTTTATTCAACCCTGTCTGTCCGACTTCCTAGGGATTCCTAATGAATGTGAATGACTAACAGTATCTTTACAGTATCGCAGAGATCAGCAGTGAGTTGGCTGACCTGAAAAGATCAGCCACCAGTTCCACCCGTAGCCTCCCCGCTGCACAGGATGTTTCTCCTGACTTTTTTCCCCATAGAGTTCTATAGGAAAATGAGGAGAAATAACCCTTGCAGTGATCCATCCACATCTACTCCATATCTGGCAACAGAGTGATGGTTTGGGGCTCATTCGATAGCTCAGACCCTTGATGACGTACAGCCATTTCGCCAGTCATGTGTTCCATACTGTACCAGCGTAATTTCCAGCTGAATCTAGTCTCACCCCCAAATTCCCATAGAGTTCAGTTCACATGCAGAGAGCTTATAGTATCGCTTGTAACAGTACCTGAAAATAAGATAGTCTTTTGATGTTGATTGGTCACAGACTTCAGGAAGTAACAGCATGCAAAGGATATGCGACCAGATATTAAATATGATACTTTAAAAATATGTTAAAGCAAAATATTCTAATTTTCTGAGACACTGAATTTTGGGTTTCATTAGCTGTAAGCCATAATCATCAAAATTACAAGAAATAAAGGCTTGAAATATTTCACTCTGTGTAATGAATCTATAATATATGAGTTTCACTTTCTGAAATGAGTGACAAAAAATATTGAACTTTTTCACGATATTCAAATTTTTTGAGCTGCACCTGTAGGTCTGCGGACGGCATTTCTTTTTTCCTTTTAAAGAAACGCAGGAACCTTGTTTAGATTTTGAGTGTAGGATTAGATCTGTTGGATCTTTCTTTTAATTTGTTGCTCTGTTTTATTTCTTTTCTTTTTGCTTTTCTGCTGTTTCTTAGGCAGTTACCTTATTTTTCTTTTCACCTCCTTACTAGGGCTCGTTTATATTGTGGCGAGCCATGGATTTGGAGTCAGGTTTTCTTGAGGGTATAATAATTTATTATAAGAGCACAATCTCTTGTTCCTTCCTTCACAGCTTACAGACAGAACAGACAACGCGCGCTGAACTGTAGCCAGCTTTATAGCCTCGATATGCAAATAAGCATGCTTAACACGGGCGACCCCTAATAGGTGCCCTGCAGCTCACCTTAACCAATCACACTCAATCCCCCCAGTCATACTCAAAACAATCGTTGGCCCCGCCCTAACATCCTTAGAGTGGACCTGTTTGAACCCAGGCTGCCACATTTAGCGGAACTGTTATGCGACTGTTGTTTATCACAACAGTCGCCGTTCTGGCGGGAGGTTATATTCAAATGCTAACCGCCAATGTTACTGTACACGTCAGTGCTTTTGAACACGCTCTGATCATGTGACTACATCAACCATCACTCGTGCACTTGGTCTGCACAGCACAAGTACACACACACATTCGATGTACACAATTATTTACATTACTCGTAATCGCCCGGATCGCCACACTGCCCCCACCTAAGGGGTCAGCAGTCCCTTGCGACCCCTTAAACTGTCCACACTCACGTACAAAGTCCCGGAAACGAGCAGGGGTTCTCCGTTGGCG
>JAKUDI010001431.1:0-16026 GCA_022702515.1 Ilyophis sp. 1 JC-2022
CATCAATTGCTATTGCATGCAAATCCTGCCTTTTGAGGTGCAGGACATTGAACAAAAGCAACATAATCGTAACTTAATCTGTTGCCTTGTAAACCTTACCTGCGTTACTCTGTGTGCATGTGTGTCATACAAGCTGCATGGACATGTAAACACACAAGAATCACACAGGTTGTGTCATGTGAACACCAGACAAAAGAACAGATTTCTAGGGGCCTTGCGGTGGTACAACGGTAAAAGCGCCGGCTTTTACCATTCTGCCATTAGTTAAACCAGGCTGACCAGCGGAAGACGGGGTCCTCCGAAGATTTTTTTTTCTCGCAACTGGGGAGTTTAAAAAAATAAAATAAATCTTCCCTACCTTGTTTGCTTTTTGGGGGTTCAGGCTGGGTTTTTGCGCAATTTTCCTTCTGTTTCTCTGTTTTCTTTGAGACAGAAAAATTGAACTGAAAAGACTATGGCAACCTAATGGTGATTTGCAGAGCATGGTCAGAACAATCTCTACAAGGCCTTTGATATAAAATCGGCTATGTCCATTTCAATTTTATATTATTAAAATGCAAACTTAACTTAACATAAAAATTACAAATAATTAAAAATTTCCTAAATATATAATGCGTAATAGTCATATCATTTCACTACTTGTAGGAAACCTGGAATTCCATTATGTGTTCTCTGTTTTATGGGGCAGGATTGTGAATGTTCTCCTAGACTGCACTGAAACAAACTGAAATGCAAAGGCACTTCAGAAAGGGCTTACTTCCACTCTGCAATAAGAAATCACTATAAAGAACACGCATTGGCAGTTGAAGTTAACTGTATTTTAAAAATGGACCTCAGATTTGGAATTACCCAGGGGAAGAAGAAGGTTTCCCCCACCTCATAAAGCAAGTGCGCCCCCTGTGGTCAGTCAGGCATCTGCAGGACTGCAGAGTGTAATGAACGTGTCAGTTGTTGCTGTCGGACCTGTTTGATTGAGACTAAATCCTTTCCCCCGTTTCCCTCCAGGAGTTGCACTTCTGCACACCTTTGGGCTGCAGTAGGATGCAGGCAGGAGTTTGTCTGAGACGGGACACTGAGACAACACTACCTGAGCTCACTGAGCAGTACAGGGTCCGACTGAAAGAAGAGGAACTCAGTGGACTGGAGTCTGTCCACATGGCAGAGTCAGAGACAGAGTGTGCTGCACCAGGAGTCAACACACTGGAGCCAGAGTGTGTTACAGCACACAGCGGGGTCAGTGATGTACACCACACACACTCATCACTGATTAAAATGGAAACAGATATGGGCTCCACCCACACTGGGGATCTTAAGACCGAGAGCCTTGACAGTACAGAGCTGGGATATGTAACCCATCTGCATCCTGACCAAATCAAAACAGAGTCTGATGATGGAGGATACCTTAAGGCAGAGCACATATGTGACTTGCAGGATATTAAATGTGTTGATATTAAATCGGATCAAATTAAGTGTGAATCCAGTGAAAGTTTGGTGAGTGATGATGTGAATACTGTGATGACTAGAGCTGGTGTTGATCAGACAGACCAGACTGAACCATGGCAATTTGCAGGAGAGCCAAACCCAAACTGTAAAAAAGAAGAATTTTGCTACATGCCAACCAAATGTGGGGACTTAAAACAGTACTGTAACATAAATAATGAAGATAATCAGACCAAAATTGTCAATAAAAGTACAAATGCTCGCAACAGACATATAAATTGCCAGAGAAAATGTTTTGGAACTGAATCCATGATAAGTAATTCAAGTGAAAACCGAAGCCTTTTGAATTCTTTTCAAAATGAGACAATTCATCAAAATAAAGGTGAAATGAATACAGGTGAAAAGCCGTACAAATGTACACAGTGCGAGAACTGTTTTAATAGCAAATCTGGTTTAAATAAACACCTTAGAATTCATACAAGTAAAAAGCCCTTCAAATGTTCTCAGTGTGGGAAGTGCTTTTCCAAAAGGCCTTATTTGATTGTGCACCAGAGAATTCATTCAGGTGAAAAGCCCTACAAATGTACTCGGTGTGAGAACTGTTTTAATAGCAAGTCTGGTTTAAATAAACACCTTAGAATTCATACAGGTAAAAAGCCCTACAAATGTACTCAGTGTGAGAAGTGCTTTTGCCAAAAACCTCATTTAAATCTCCACCAGAGAATTCATTCAGGTGAAAAGCCCTACAAGTGTACTCAGTGTGGAAAGTGTTTTTCCCAAACAGGTACTTTAAATTACCACAAGATGATTCATACAGGTGAAAAGCCCTACAAATGTACATTGTGTGGGAAGTGCTTTTCCAGAAGTTCTCATTTAAATGTCCACCAGAAAATCCATACAGATGAAAAGCCCTACAAGCCCTACAAGCCCTACAAGTGCACTGAGTGTGGAAAGTGTTTTTCCCAAACAGGTACTTTAAATCGCCACAAGATGATTCATACAGGTGAAAAGCCCCACAAATGTACTCAGTGTGGGAAGTGCTTTTTCAGAATAGGTGACTTAAATAAGCATCAGAGAATACACACGGGTGAAAAGCCTTACAAATGTACTCAGTGTGGAAAGTGTTTTTCTCAAAAAGGTACTTTAAATTGCCACGAGATGATTCATACAGGTGAAAAGCCGTACTAATGTTCTCAGTGTGAGAAGTGCTTTTTCTACGCATCTCATTTAAATAGCCATAAAATAATTCATACTGGTGAAAAGCCTTTCAAATGTACTCCGTGTGGGAAGTGCTTTTTCAAAATATGTGAATTAAATAGGCATCAGAGAATACACACAGGGGAAAAGCCCTACAAATGTACTCAGTGTGGAAAGTGTTTTTCCCAAACAGGTACTTTAAATTGCCACAAAAGAATCCATACTGGTGAAAAACCCTACAAATGTACTTGGTGTGGGAAGTGCTTTTGCCGAAAATCTCATTTAAACATCCACCAGAAAATTCATACAGTGAAAACCCCTACAAATGTACATTGTGTGGGAAGTGCTTTTCCAGAAGTTCTAATTTAAATGTCCACCAGAGCATTCATACAGATGAAAAGCCCTATAAATGTACTCTGCTGAAAGTGTTTTTCCCAAACAAGTACTTTAAATCGCCACAAGATTATTCATACAGGTGAAAAGCCAGACAATTTGTGTCCTCAGTGCGGGAATATAAAAACTAAGTTTAATATCAGCATACAGGTAAATAGCCTAACAAATGTTCTTAGTGTGGGAAATTTTTCTTTCAAAATCTACAGTAAACACCAGAGAATTAATAAAGGTGAAAGTTCCACATGTGTACACAGTGTGGGATGTGTTGTTTAAAAAATATCCACCAGAAAACCCATACACGTGAAATTAGATCTTGTGGAAAAGCACTTCCCACACAATGTACATTTGTTGGGCTTTTTCCACACCTGAACATTTCTATCGAAATCACCAGCACAGAATGCATACAAGTGAAAAGGTCCCCAGTGTGAGAAGGACCTTTTAAAATGTATTTATTTCAATTTCAATAGCCACCCCGAAAACATTATTCAGATGGTAAACCATACCAATGACTTCAGTGTTTCCCAGGTATATAATTTATGTAACCACCAAATAATTCATGCAGATGAAACATTTTCTGTATATCCCTAATAAATAATCTATTTGAGATGATCCCAAGAAAGTTTATACAGGCTTTCAAATTCTCATTGTGCAAAGTATTTTTATGAAAGCATACATTGTGATGTGCTTACAAATTCATATTGTTTCAGATAAACACCTGAAAACTCTTCCAAATGAATGGCCTGTTACATTTATTTAATGGGAAGTGCTTTTCCCAAGAAGGTACGTACGTTAAATAGACACAAGATTATTCACACAGCTGAAAAACCCTACAGGTGTACACAGTGCGAGATGTTTTAATAGAATCTCTTCTTTAAATACACACCTGAGAATTCCTACAGGTGAAAAGCCTTACAAATGCATTTAGTATTTTTCCCAAGAAGATATGTTGCATAGCCAAAAGATTATTCACACAGGTTAAAAAAAAAACCTACAGTTGTACACCGAGTGAGACGTGTTTTATGAAAAAATCTGCTTTTAGTAAACATTTATTTACATTTAACATTTATGCTTTTAGTAAAGGATTTATGCAGGTGATTTATTCTGACCGATTTATTCTGTCTTAAGTGTTTTTTTACAGGTATTTAAGTTAAGGACCCACATATTGAATTAGGGGCAGTAGTGTGCTCTATGCACATGTTTGTTAGGCCTGTGTGAATATTACATTCCTCATTGACTATGGTTGAACTTTCAGGATGACGTTGGCCCCGAAATGCAGCCATATGGCTCATATTATTTAGGCTATTTTCATATGAACAATATGTATCTTATGATGTTAAAGTCCTAAGCCCAAGTATCCTTACACAGGTAATAATCATTTGGCCTATACCTCCAGATGATCTGGGTTTGATAATGATGTAACCCAGTCAAATAAGCCAGATATGTTTATTTTATTTTTTGTTGTAATATGCTTGTAATTTTCTGTAATTCCCTTAATTGAAGAGATAAAATGTGTGCTCATCTTGTAGGGTCAGGCTGAAATTTTTGGGCCTGTTTCAAGCTGTAATTAATACCACCAAGGTTAGGCGTCAAGTAATTGTCTCTCACCCGATGAACTTGGAAGTGGTGACACTGGTTGGGGAAAGCGTTTACTATTTGCTTGTTTTCTTAGAAAAAGTAATTTCCCTTGTAGGCTGAAGGCCGATATTTTTTGATGATAAAATTGACACCAGTCAAATTTATATGAAAGAAATTATGCGAAAACTGTTAGACTGCATATATATACTGTAGAAATAAACATGGTAATGTGTATTGCAAATTTGTCTTCAGTTCTTTTACTGCCAATGTTGAGGCTGCAATATGTATATCAGCTAAAGCTGATTATTAAACTTCACACACTAGTTTTATCTGAGATATCAATTGAGCATATTTCTTTCACTTTTTATTTTTCATTTTTGTACATGGATTATGTATGAAATTATTTTATATTGTAAATGTGGACATACCATGACCTTTATGCCATGTAAATTTCTGTCACATGTCATAACTCATGTCCTTCACGGTGTCATTGCTTTGTTCTTCACTACCCTTTATAAATGAAGTTGAATTCCTGTTGCACATTTCTCATAACACTAATTGTGCAAGAAATATCCTTGACTCATTTGGGGTGTTAATTGTTTTAATTTAAAACGTTTTCAATTTGTCTAAGCACCTAAACTTTTTTAAATAACTACATATCTCAAATAAAATGTGTATGTTACAAATTATGGTGGACCTGTATTTTATTTCTTTATTTCATCTTTTTGAATTATGACATATTTGAAGACTCCATTCCACACTTTTTATTGACAAATTTTTTTTGCAGGAGAGCAAGATGTGGTTCCTAATATGCAAATCTGGGTGGATGTATGGTAGTTAACCCTTTCGTGCAGATCCCCTCGTGGCCATGGCACCGGCGCCTAAAGTTTGCTCAACTGAGATATTAATTTCTCCTGCAATTAAACTGCGTGGAAACGGCTAAATCTGTGTTTTCGCATTATAAGTACACGATTTGTGACAGCTCTGCTTAATGCGGTGTCACTATTGTCCATTTAACAAGCAACCCCCCACCCAGTCTCGTTTGCAACTATATCTACTCATGCGTGACATAGTGGACAATAGTGTCTGTGTGTGAGTTCATAAAAATATATTTTTACCCTCAAATATTTGCATTCCGTCATAGCAAAAATATAAGCCCAATAATAGTGTGCCAAAAAAGCAGTGAAACGCCCTGCTCACTCAAATGCAAAATAAACGTGAAATTCTTGTGTAGTTAAACCATGTCATTCTACTATCAATATCATAACACTTCAGAATGCTATTGCTATCTGAAACGTTGATGCATAATACCACCCACTCTCTACAAACATGTCTCTCATTCGTTCCAGTTCATTCTGGTCTCATTGTGACTCTTTTATCCAATATAGGACATTATAACCTTAGCAACGGTACGAGCAATGTCTTATTAGATGCTTTCAACAATAAATTACAGTCGGGCGTAACAGCATTTCTAGTTTTATCAGTTCCGTTTTACGCAAAAACTTGTACATTGTACATTCGCATTGTACATTTCAGAAAGTGAAACTCATATATTATATAGATTCATTACACATAGTGAAACATTTCAAGCCTTTATTTCTTGTAATTTTGATGATTATGGCTTACAGCTAATGACAACCCAAATTCAGTGTCTCAGAAAATTAGAATATTGTGAAAAAGTTAAATATTGGTAACTCATGGTGTCACACTCTAATCAGCTAATTAACTCAAAACACCTGCAAAGGTTTCCTGAGCCTTTAAATGGTCTCTCAGTCTGGTTCAGTAGGCTACACAATCATAGAGAAGACTGCTGACTTGACAGATGTCCAGAAGACAGTCATTGACACCCTCCACAAGGAGGGTAAGCCACAAAAGGTCATTGCTAAGAAGCTGGTTGTTCACTGAGTGCTGTATCCAAGCATATTCATAGAAAGTTGAGTGGAAGGAAAAAGTTTGGTAGGAAAAGGTGCACAAGCAACAGGGATAACCGCAGCCTTGAGAGGATTGTCAAGCAAAATCCATTCAAGAATTTGGGGGAGCTTCACAAGGAGTGGACTGAGGCTGGAGTCAGTGCATCAAGACCCACCATGCACAGACGAATCCAGGACATGGGCTACAAATGTCGCATTCCTCGTGTCAAGCCACTCCTGAACCAGAGACAACGTCAGAAGCGTCTTACCTGGGCTATGGAGAAAAAGAACTGGACTGTTGCTCAGTGGTCCAAAGTCCTCTTTTCAGATGAAAGTAAATTTTGCATTTCATTTGGAAATCAAGGTCCCAGAGTCTGGAGAAAGAGTGGAGAGGCACAGAATCCACGTTGCTTGAAGTTGCTTGGTTCACTGTGCTTTCTGAAGTGCACAGTCAACGCAGCCATCTACCAGGAAATTTTAGAGCACTTCATGCTTCCTTCTGCTGAGAAGCTTTATGGAGATACTGATTTCATTTTCCAGCAGGACTTGGCACCTGCCCACACTGCCAAAAGTACCAAAAGCTGGTTCAATGACCATGGTATTACTGTGCTTGATTGGCCAGCAAACTCGCCTGACCTGAACCCCATAGAGAATCTATGGGGTATTGTCAAGAGGAAGATGAGAGACACCAGACCCAACAATGCAGACGACCTGAAGGCCGCTATCAAAGCAACCTGGGCTTCCATTACACCTCAGCAGTGCCACAGGCTGATCACCTCCATGCTATGCCGCATTGATGCAGTAATTCATGCAAAAGGAACCCCAACCAAGTATTGAGTGCATAGAAATTAACATACTTTTCAGAAGGCTGAAATTTCTGTTTAAAATATCCTTTTTTATTGATCTTATGTAATATTCTAATTTTCTGAGACACTGAATTTGGGTTTTCATTCGCTGTAAGCCATAATCATCAAAATTACAAGAAATAAAGGCTTGAAATATTTCACTCTGTGTAATTAATCTATATAATATATGAGTTTCACTTTCTGACATGAGTGACAAAAAATATTGAACTTTTTCACGATATTCACATTTTTTGAGCTGCACCTGTAAGTGCTATTGGTCTATAGTTTGAGGGGTCTGAAGGGTCTTTACCAGGTTTCCAAATTGGCACAATGATTGACCGTTTCCATGCTGCTGGAGTTTTTTTTCTGTGTTCCAAATTTTGTTAAACAGCCTTAACACTTCACAGAGTGCACTGTCTTCCATATGAGCTAACATACTATAGCAAATACCATCTTTACCTGCTGATGATTGTTGTGCATTTAAAAGGGCCCTCTTTAACTCAAACAAACTGAAAGGTAAGTCTAAACTATTGTTGTAGTTTTTCTTACATTTTTACCTGGATTCTGTGCAAGTGTTACCTCTTCTCTCTGTACCCTTTAATCCCACCATGGTACACTCTTTATACCTCTTCTCCCTGTACCCTTTAATCCCACCATGGTACACTCTTTATACCTCTTCTCCTTGTACCCTTTAATCCCACCATGGTACACTCTTTATACCTCTTCTCCTTGTACCCTTTAATCCCACCATGGTACACTCTTTATACCTCTTCTCCTTGTACCCTTTAATCCCACCATGGTACACTCTTTATACCTCTTCTCCCTGTACCCTTTAATCCCACCATGGTACACTCTTTATACCTCTTCTCCCTGTACCCTTTAATCCAACCATGGTACACTCTTTATACCTCTTCTCCCTGTACCCTTTGGTATGGTTTTCTCTGCTGACTATATAATGACTATCTAATTTATTATTGAATCATCTCCATCTGTTATAGCTTCTCTAAATAAATGCTTACATCTGCCCTTACTTAGTGTTTGAAAGGTATGCCATTTAGCTTTGTCTAATTTCCATCTCGGTATCTTCAGTTCCTCTTCATTTTGTACTTCTACTCCAATCATAATTCTTATTGGATAATGATCACTGCCCACTGGAGACTTACTAAATACCTCCCAGGTTGTGATACCGGCAATTCCATTTGATGGTAGTGTTTGCACTTTCCGTATTTTGGGTACTGTTATAGTACCCTAGTACCTCTCCCATCATTCACGCATACTAATCCTTTATCCTCTGTGAATTCCTCTATGATTAAACCATTTGCATCTGTTCTCTTACTCCCCCACAGTGTGCTATGCGCATTGAAGTCTCCACACCATACCATTTGCCCTGTATTTGCCCACCTGCAGTATTTAGTGTGTCGAGGTATAATCTCTTACATGAGTTATAATAATTAATTATTGCTAATTCATCCTTTCCTGTCCACATCTTTACCACTATTGATTTGTGTTTTTTCTGTAAGTTAATATGATTATACCTCATCCAATCCTGCACAAGGATTCCAGGTCCACATCACAATAAACCTAACTCCATTTTGGAGTCTACGTTCACTTCTTCTTCTCTGATTCCCTCCCTACACCTGGATCACTAAGCTATTTACCAGAGCATCAAACAAACACGAAAGCGCAATATATCAATAACGGGTGAGTGACATTTCAGTCTGTCTCACAGGTTATATATTAATAACAGGGTGAGTGATAATTCAGTCTGTTTCACAGTTTATATATTAATAACAGGGTGAGTGATATTTCAGTCTGTCTCACGGGTTATATATTAATAACAGGGTGAGTGATATTTCAGTCTGTCTCACAGGTTATATATTAATAACTGGGTGAGTTATATTTCAGTCTGTCTCACAGGTTATATATTAATAACTGGTGAGTTATATTTCAGTCTGTCTCACAGGTTATATATTAATAACTGGGTGAGTTATATTTCAGTCTGTCTCACAGGTTATATATTAATAACAGGGGTGAGTGATATTTCAGTCTGTCTCACAGGTTATATATTAATAACAGGGTGAGTGACATTTCAGTCTGTCTCACAGGTTATATATTAATAACAGGGTGAGTGATATTTCAGTCTGTCTCACAGGTTATATATTAATAACAGGGTGAGTGACATTTCAGTCTGTCTCACAGGTCATATATTAATAACAGAGTGAGTGATATTTCAGTCTGTCTCACAGGTTATATATTAATAACAGGGTGAGTGATATTTCAGTCTGTCTCACAGGTTATATATTAATAACAGGGTGAGTTATATTTCAGTCTGTCTCACAGGTTATATATTAATAACAGGGGTGAGTGATATTTCAGTCTGTCTCACAGGTTATATATTAATAACAGGGGTGAGTGATATTTCAGTCTGTCTCACAGGTTATATATTAATAACGGGGGTGAGTGATATTTCAGTCTGTCTCAGGTTATATATTAATAACAGGGTGTGTGATAATTCAGTCTGTTTCACAGTTTATATATTAATAACGGGTGAGTGATATTTCAGTCTGTCTCACAGGTTATATATTAATAACAGGGTGAGTGATATTTCAGTCTGTCTCACAGGTTATATATTAATAACAGGGTGAGTGATATTTCAGTCTGTCTCACGGGTTATATATTAATAACAGGGTGAGTGATATTTCAGTCTGTCTCACAGGTTATATATTAATAACAGGGGTGAGTGATATTTCAGTCTGTCTCACAGGTTATATATTAATAACGGGTGAGTGATATTTCAGTCTGTCTCACAGGTTATATATTAATAACGGGTGAGTGATATTTCAGTCTGTCTCACAGGTTATATATTAATAACAGGGGTGAGTGACATTTCAGTCTGTCTCACAGGTTATATATTAATAAGAGGGTGAGTGATATTTCAGTCTGTCTCACAGGTTATATATTAATAACAGGGTGAGTGATATTTCAGTCTGTCTCACAGGTTATATATTAATAACAGGGTGAGTGATAATTCAGTCTGTTTCACAGTTTATATATTAATAACAGGGTGAGTGATATTTCAGTCTGTCTCACAGGTTATATATTAATAACAGGGTGAGTGATATTTCAGTCTGTCTCACAGGTTATATATTAATAACAGGGTGAGTGATATTTCAGTCTGTCTCACAGGTTATATATTAATAACAGGGTGAGTGATATTTCAGTCTGTCTCACAGGTTATATATTAATAACAGGGTGAGTGATATTTCAGTCTGTCTCACAGGTTATATATTAATAACAGGGTGAGTGATATTTCAGTCTGTGTCACAGGTTATATATTAATAACAGGGTGAGTGATATTTCAGTCTGTCTCACAGGTTATATATTAATAACTGGGTGAGTGATATTTCAGTCTGTCTCACAGGTTATATATTAATAACAGGGTGAGTGATATTTCAGTCTGTGTCACAGGTTATATATTAATAACAGGGTGAGTTATATTTCAGTCTGTCTCACAGGTTATATATTAATAACTGGGTGAGTGATATTTCAGTCTGTCTCACAGGTTATATATTAATAACAGGGTGAGTGATATTTCAGTCTGTCTCACAGGTTATATATTAATAACAGGGTGAGTGATATTTCAGTCTGTCTCACAGGTTATATATTAATAACAGGGTGAGTGATATTTCAGTCTGTGTCACAGGTTATATATTAATAACAGGGTGAGTGATATTTCAGTCTGTCTCACAATATATTCGTTTCTCACTCCAAGATTTATACATAGAGTTTCTTTATCATTTTCAAATGCTTTATTGTGCAACAGGGGAAGAAAATTGAATGCAAACGTTTCGGCTGCAAAGCCTTCTTCAGTGTGCCATGGTGCATTGTCTCCAACCCAATTTATAAGCAGAATGTCTCAATTCATTACAGCTTACAAATAATTAATCAATTAAATACAATTACTCATAGGCGAGTGCTCTAACATTCTGGTACAGATTTTTCAATGAACCATAACAATCCACTCAAGGAAGTTAAATTAAACAACAATATACATAAATGTGGCAATATATAGAGCATTAAAAATATTGTTGTGAAACCTCACTCACCCACATCCTCCTATTCCTCTCCATTCCAAGTAGATAGAAGCCTGTATATCTGCAGTGTCTGTCATTTTTTTTGGGTACACCAGTGCTTCCCAAGCCTTTTCCGTCAGGCCTGGTACACGTCTGTACCTTATCTTTCAAGTCCACCCCACCCCACCCCCTTGCTGTCTCTCTGCGGCCCCCCCTCGGGGGTAACCCCCTCATCTCTTTGGGAAGCACAGGGCTACACGGTCCCATGGTCTCCATCAGTACACCCTGGTCTACTGCAGGTTACAACAGCTTCTACACATGGCTGGCAAGCTAAGCTAGCCACCTGGCTAAAGGCTGGGACAGCAGGGCTGATTGAGGAATATTACCCTCAGAGAGAGGTGAGCCCCTAGTGTCCTGCCCGTCCTTTGCTACCTGCTTCCTGTGCCAGGAGGAAGTGGCATGTCCGTCTCACCCTGGTACTCAGAGATGCTTAAGGACTGAACGGAACCCTGGCCAAAATATATTCCGGAATATTGTCCAGTGGAGGCGGCTGAAAAGGTGGAGGGCGACAAAGCCAGGACTCTCTTCCTCAGGGCGATGTGCATGCCTTCAGTATTCTCTGTCCACATGTGCTCAGTACTGCCACCTACTGTCAAACCACACAGCAACAGGTTTGGTTATGACTGACAGAAATAGATGTGTTTCAACAACTTGAGCAAAAAATAGTGTATTCAGTATGGGTTGATTGTCCTTAAATAATGAATTATTGTTAAATCGTTGATTGCAGTTTTTGAAAACGTATTAATGATACAGATTCACACACAAGTTTTTTGATTCTCATCAGCTAATACAGACAGACCATGCTGATGGGGCCTAACACAGCTGATGAGATACAGACAGACCATGCTGATGGGGCCTAACACAGCTGATGAGATACAGGCAGACCATGCTGATGGGGGCTAACACAGCTGATGAGATACAGACAGACCATGCTGATGGGGCCTAACACAGCTGATGAAATACAGACAGACCATGCTGATGAGGCCTAACACAGCTGATGAGATACAGACAGACCATGCTGATGGGGCCTAACACAGCTGATGAGATACAGACAGACCATGCTGATGGGGCCTAACACAGCTGATGAGATACAGACAGACCATGCTGATGGGGCCTAACACAGCTGATGAGATACAGACAGACCATGCTGATGGGGCCTAACACAGCTGATGAGATACAGGCAGACCATGCTGATGGGGCCTAACACAGCAGTTGGTTAGCGGTATGACTCACGTTGTGGCGGGTTAATGTCCAGACTCCTTTGGCCAACTTCTGTCATCACAGACTGGACAGTATTCTTCCTCTCCTCATTCTTTCTCTATTCTTTATGAATTTTGCGTTCTTTTGCTGTAAAACACAACATTCATGCATTTACTTTTTTTCAATTGTAGATAGGCATTCAAATATTTTGATTAAAAGTTACTACTTATTTTGATAATCCTAAAATGAATCAAGTCAACAGTCAACTAAGGGGTCCCTGTGGAACTAATCAAAGTGAATTATATTTTCTTCTTGGTGCTGTTATTCTTTTTATTTTTTTTTATTTTTTATTTTTTAATATAAATAGGCCCACCTTCCACCCCCCCTCTTCGGAGGACAACTTTATTTTTTAATTACAATTCTTTTTAATAATGAACAGTAACATTATTTACAGCAGTAAAAACAATAGTAATTTCCTCTTTGAGGGAGGGAAGAAACACCAAGACAAACCAAAATAACACAAAAGAAACCAAAAAGAACAGAAGAAAGAAAGGAGAATGAAAGAAAGCAGAAATGGACTTACAGCCAGATAGACATACAGTCGGACAAAGAATGAGACTGATATACAGACAGACACACAGAGGGACAAAGAGGTCGACAGACAGGGGTATGTGACAGGGGAAGTGGGGGGTGTAGTAGGGGTTGTATAGAGGGAAGAGAGATGCGCTGAGGGGAAGAGGGGCTTGGAGGATTGTATAGAGGGAAGATGAGGGGGGTTCACAGGCTCATTTCAGGTAGTTGGATATTTAAATTATCCATGAATGATTTCCAGATGCTATTGGCTTGGGGGATTTCGCTGCGATTGGAGGCTGAAATGTTTTCCTGTGATATGTGATCTGATAGAAGGTTTGACTATTGCCTAGTATTCACGGTCTTTCTGGTCTTCCAGTTCAGAAGGATGGTTTTCTTGGCGACAGCTAGGGCAACAAGCAAGGGTTTAGTGTTTTGTATTATTGGGTTGATAGCAGATACATCCCCGAGTAGGCAGAGAGAGGGAGAGAGTGGAATGCTGCAGCCCAGGATGCGGGATAGTGTATTGGTGATTGAGTTCCAGAAGTGTTGAAGGGGTGGGCAAAGCCAAATTGAGTGAAGATAATCATCTGTGGTGTTGAGGGTGCAGTGTGAACATATATTTGTGCTTGCAAATCCCATTTTAAACAACTTGTGCTGAGTGATATGTACTCTGTGTATTACTTTGAATTGAATTAATTGCAGATTAGTATTGTTAGTCATCGTGAATGTGTTGTTGCAGATTTGTTGCCAAAATACGGTGCTGGGAGAGAAAGCCAGGTCAGCTTCCCATCTTGAGATGGGGAGGTGTATTGTAGAGTCTGTGCTTGCTAGTATTTTGTATAATTTTGAAAGTAATTTCTTCTGAGATGTTATTTCGTTCATGGCTGATATGATGGGGGGTGGTTGGAGTTCATTGTGTATAATATTGATTTTAGATTTTATAACTGATTTTAATTGGAGAAATTGGAGAAATTGGTCTCTTCCAATGCCGTATTTTTCTGTGAGATCTTGAAAGGTGGTAAATGTGTTGTTTGTAAAGATGTGGTTAAGATGGGTGATGCCTTTTTGTTTCCATACCGGGAAGTGTAAGGGTGATTTATTAAGCTGAAAGTCAGGGTTGTGCCATATTGGGGTGTGTTTGCAGGGTTCTGTGGTGGAGTTAGTTAGCTTGTTAGTTTTCCACCAGGCTGTCAGAGTTGTTGAGATTACGGTGTTCTTGAAGCAGTTGTGATGTTTTATGTTGGTATTGAGGAATGGCAGGTCCTGTGGTGATATTTCCATGCAGACTTCTTTTTCAATATCGTCCCATGGGTGGTATTGTTGGGTGGGGTGAGTCCAATTGTGAATGTATATTAATTGGTTGGCCAGATAATAGTTATGAAAATTTGGTGCCTCGAGTCCTCCTTGGTTTTTACTTTTTTGAAGAGTGGTTAATTTGATTCTTGGTGTTTTGTTTTTCCAGTAGAATTTTGATATGATTGAATCTAGGGAGTTGAACCAGTTGGTGGTGGGTTGGGTTGGGATCATAGTGAATAAGTAATTTACTTTTGGCAGAATTGACATTTTGGCAGTTGCTATTCTTCCGATTAGTGAGATTGGTAGGTTTGTCCATCTTTGTAAATCATCATCTATTGCTTTTATCAGTGGGGTGTAATTGAGCTGAGATAACTCTGACAGCCTGGGCGAGATGTTAATTCCTAAATATCTGATATTTCCAGAGGGGAAGGGGAAAGATGAGTCCTGGGTTGCAACATTTCTATCACCTCCCTCTAAAGGTAGGATTATTGATTTTGACCAGTTTATGGAGTAATCTGACACTTTGGAAAATGAGTCTAAGAGTTTTGTAGTTTCTTGTAATGATATTGTCGGTTCTTGTAGATATAATAATACATCGTCAGCATAAAGGCTGATCTTGTGGTGAGTGTTACCGGTGGTGATTCCTACTATGTTAGCATTTTGTCTAATTGCTGTAGGGAGAGGTTCGATGAAGAGGGCAAAAAGAGAGGGAGAGAGTGGACATCCTTGTCTGGTACCTCTGTGAAGTGTGAAGCTTTGTGAAGTTATTCCGTTTGTGGTGACAGTGGCCATAGGTGATGTGTATAATGTCTTAATCCAGTGAATAAACGACTCTCCAAAACCAAATTTTTGTAAAGTTGCAAATAGGAATGACCAGTTGACTCTGTCGAAGGCATTTTCTGCATCTAGTGAGGTGATTATTGCTTTCAGATTGTGTTGTTTGGTAATGTTTAATAAATGGAATAATCTGCGCATGTTGCTTGATGAGTGGCGTCCTTTGATAAATCCTGTTTGGTCGGGGTGAATTAATATAGGAGTGACTGTTTCTATTCTGGTGGCTAAGGCTTTGCTAATTATTTTGATGCCCGTGTTGATCAGTGAAAGGGGGCGATAGCTGGAGGGTAGGGTTGGGTCTTTGTCCGGCTTAAGCAGTACTGAGATAAGCGCAGTGTTCATGTGTGGAGGGATTTTGGAGTTATGTTCTATCTCCGTTGCCAATATAATAAATAATGGTGAGATTGTTGGCCAGAAATGTTTAAAGAATTCGGCAGGGAATCCATCGGGTCCAGGGGCTTTATCGTTGGGCATCTTAAGCAGAGCTTTATGGTATTCTGTTAGTGTTAATGGTTTGTCTAATAATTGTGCTTGTTCTTTAGATAGTAGAGGAAGGTTTATATTATCTAAGAAGGAATTAATGTCTGCCGTGCTTGGGTTGATATCTGGGGTATATAATTTGCTATAGAA
>JAKUDI010001432.1:0-49351 GCA_022702515.1 Ilyophis sp. 1 JC-2022
AAAATGAGTTTGACACCACTGGTCTAAGGCATAGGTGTCAAACTCCCGGCCCGCGGGCCAAATCCGGCCTGCCACGTAATTTTTTTTTGTGGCCCGCGAGAACTTAATTATCTGACGCGCAATCCGGCCCGCCACGTCATTTTATGCGGCCCGCGAGAACTTAAGTATCTGACGCGTGTATCTACGTGGCTGGTTAACGGGGATTTACTTTTACGATATAACAGACAAACGCGGACGCACACCCGCGGTACATACGTCAAATAAAACGTTAAATGAAGTTTGTATAAAAATTTTTTAGAAAGGCGATTGCACCCCCCCCCCCCCCCCCCCCCCCCCCCCCCCATTATTATTTATAGTCTTACAACACCCCCCCCCCCCCCCCCACCATAATGCTGATGTGGCCCGGGGTGAAAATGAGTTTGACACCACTGGTCTAAGGTATCAAACGAGCCCCAAACCATCACTCTGCGGCCAGATATGGAGTAGATGTGGATGGATCCCTTTAAGGGTTGTTTCCCCCATAGAGTTCTATAGGAAAATGAGTCAGGAGAAATAACCCTTGCAGTGATCCATCCACATCTACTCCATATCTGGCAACAGAGTGATGGTTTGGGGCTCGTTCGTTCACTTTCTTGTGATCTCTCTCTACAGTGGAAGAAGTCCGTATTCTAGAGCCCAAGACCCGAGAGGACTTTTTACAATGTGAGTCTGTAATTAAACCTAAATTAAAAGAATGAAGCAACATGAGAATATGAGGTAATATGAAGAACAAGATGATTTGTATAATTATGTATATATTCATAACTGACTGGCTTTAGGGATCTCATACATCTTCTCCCCCATCAGATCCCTGTTAATTCAGCTGCAGTCATCCTGATATTAAATATATGGATCATATATGATAATATTCAATATCATGTCCAACAGTAGGACTGTGTGAATAAAGTGTTGTAACTTCCACAAAAGTTACACAACCAATATACAGTAATATAAAAATAATTAAGATAGTTATGTGAAAGGAGCGAGCAGATCCAGCCCCAACACGGGGCGCTGCACTATAAAACTCCGTAGTACAAAAGAGAGAGCGAGAATAAACCGCACAGACTTGCAGTAAGAAATATCCTAATCGCTAAACCCAAACCTCCTTTTTATAACTCAAGCAAGCGCTTATCTACTAGACGTGAGCAGATAATTATTGTACTTGACGTTATAGAAAGCACAGAGCACTGAAAAGTACTGAGTAAATACCGGCTCTGTATAGACACGCCGTTTCTCTGTGAACCAAGACCCTATGTAAGGTTCCACAGGTGCAACAGCGAACGCAATCAACTCGCCTGCAGACCAATGAGCGCAGGAGGAGTTGCAGGCAGAGAGAAATCTGCACGTGTAAGAACCATTTAGCCAAATAGACGTGGCAAACTCAAATTAGTGATGCAGGAGTGGAAAGGAAGAGAGCTGAATGATACAGACACCCAAAACCATGGCAAGTTATAATTGATTGATAGTTATAATGGTTGACAATTCAATAAATGGGGAAAAAGGTTTGAAAATGGGAAAAACTACTGAAATATGGTACAATCAAGAATAAAAAGGAAAGTGTTTGGAAAAGGAGAACCATCAAGAAAATATGAAATTTAAATATGTAAAATATGAAAGATATATAAAATATGTATGGTTTGTATAAAATATGTAAGTGGAGCTTTCTTCTCTTCTCTTCTGTCAGATTCCTGTCAGCTCACACTGGACCCCAACACAGCGCATAAACGCCTCCGTCTGTCTGAGGGGAACAGAGAGGTGACCTGTATAAAAAAGATCCAGTCATATCTTGATCATGCAGAGAGATTTGACTTCCGGCAGCAAGTGTTGTGCAGAGAGGGTCTGTCTGGACGCTGTTACTGGGAGGCTGAGTGGAGAGGGCGTGAAGGGGTTTCTATAGCAGTGTCATATAAAGAGATCAGCAGGAAAGGAGGGTGTGGAGAGTGTGGTCTGGGACGGAATAATGAGTCCTGGAGTTTGTACTGCTCTCCCTTCAGTGACTCCTTCTTCCACAATAATGAGGACACTGACATCCCTGTTCCCTCTTCCTCCAAAATAGGAGTGTACCTGGATCACAGGGCAGGAACTCTGTTCTTCTACAGCGTCTCTGACACAATGACCCTCCTGCACAGAGTCCAGACCACATTCACTCAGCCCCTCTATCCTGGGTTTGGGGTTTATACTAAATCCTCTGTAAAACTGCGATCTGGGATGATGCAGAGAGTGAAGATCAGCTGTAATTAAAGAGAGAAATTATTAAATTAAATGAAAGGGGTAGTCCACTGTAATTAACTTTTAGGCTAATATTTTAGAATTTCTGAAAATGTTGAGCAATTTTCCAAGCTTTTTCTCTGATATGAGCATGGACGATGTGAACTATGTGATGTGACGTCATTGAATTGACCGTACCTGACCGTACATTGACCATACCTGACCACCTATTCCACCCAGCTTCTCGTCCAGACTATGGTCCCCTCACGCCTGGACAACTGCAACTCCCTGCTATCAAGCCTACCAGCCTGCACCATCCTGCCTCTTCAACTCATCCAGAACGCAGCTGCCCGGCTTATGTTCAACCTCCCGAAATTTTCACATGTCAGCCCCCTGTTGAGGTCACTCCACTGGCTGCCAGTTGCAGCCATAATCAGGTTCAAAGTTCTGACCCTGGCCTACACTGCAGCCAATAGGGCAGGCCCTGCCTACCTGCAGGACTTAATCCAGAACTATGTTCCTGCTCGACCACTTCGCTCGTCTACAGCAGGGCGACTCGCACTTCCCCCCCCTCCGTGTCAATGGCGCTCGCTCGTCCCGACTGTGGAGCTTTTCCACCCTAGCTCCCCAGTGGTGGAACGAACTTCCCATTCCCCTACGTTCTATGCCAACCCTGCCTGTACTTGTTCTTGTTTAACTGTGTATTGAAGTTCATAATATTAAGAATAGAATTGTAGTAGAGCTGATTTACCCAGTTTACTGTGAACTGCATTCAAGGTTCATTACTAGGGATAGCTGCTACTTTATGGGAAGGATGTGCTTTATTTTATCTGTTCTGTAGTTACTTCGATGACGTTTCTGTATGTACTTACTGTATGTCGCTTTGGATAAAATAGTCTGCTAAATGACTAATGTAATGTTATGAATTGCATTTTTCGTAGTTCACATCGCCTGAAATTATGGAAATTGATAGGAGAGTCGTTTTCATTTGGCAGTATGGACTGATTATAGTCCTTTCCCACTGTAGAGCTGGAACCAGGCTGGCTCATTATAGCCCTTTCTCACTGTAGAGCTGGAACAGGCTGGCTCATTATAGCCCTTTCCCACTGTAGAGCTGGAACAGGCTGGCTCATTATACCCCTTTCCCACTGTAGAGCTGGAACCAGGCTGGCTCATTATAAAATCACGCACCGTGCTTCTTTTGGAAATAATCACATCCAAAAGACGTCTTACGTGAAGCTTCCTTTATTAACAATATCTCTCTCCAAAATCTCAGACACTCAGTCTCAAATGTCTCTCTCTCCTCTGACGAAACCCCACGACTTGGGTATAAAAGACCAAATGGCTATATTTCTGCAGAATGTGATGTCCTGGAATAACGAAAACTATGGGTTTGCGTTGATTATTACCTTTTTCATTACGCTACCATATCTACGGCTGCCCCCTAGTGGCTGTTGTTGACGTCCCAATTATAGTTGCCTATTCATATTTCTCTGAAATTATATTATGAAATTATAAATTCATTTAACGTAACCCTACATTTTAACAACTCCAGTAGGCCATAGTAGGGCGTTTTACAAATAGACTTGCTGTTCTGGGAAATTTTAAAATAAGGAAACCTGTGTTATGCAGATATTTCTCACGTTTATTTGTCGAGAATTAAGCGAGTTATATTAGGCTATATTGTATGAGTGGAAGTCTGCATCAGTCAATATAATACCGATCTAGACTTATATTTATATAAGCTATATAAGCAGCGAGGAAAGCTGAGCGGATTCTAGGTTTTTATATATACTACTCAAAAGATTTTAAGGGTCAAAGAAGTATTGTAAGTATGTCTTTTTAAGCCAGATAGGGTTAGAATATCCCCCTTTGGGTGGTCATTTGGACTATAGACATCACGTTATTATGGGACATGCATTCATTGCCCTTATCTTTAGAAACTTTTTAAATTAACCCAGATTTCCTTTTCATGGATTTGAAGCACAAACTTATTCAGACTAAACTGACAAACTGCCTCGAAACACCCATTGTGACACCTCATGCACCATTTGCACGTGTTTTGCATGAGTGTCATTCCACGCATGCCAATTTTAGCAATAAAATGGCTGAGCATTTTCCATTCATCATCACATCATCATTTTGGGAGGTGCATGACTTTTTTCATCAGGGTAATAAACTAGTGTCTAATAAAAAGTGTTTTGTGTTTTCTGTTCTTGAGCCATTAAAGAATTATTTTGTCATGAGTCGTCTCCATTTTAGCTCGCTAGCTTATATTTATATGCACAATTATTTTTGACCCTTAACTTCTTTTGAGTAGAATATATGGACTGAGCAACCAATGACCACAGCTGACCCTCCCTGTCCTTTCATGTTTTGACAGGCCGATTCGTTTTGAAATAAATACGTGACGAAATAAATAAAAGATGCGTAAAATAATTAATAGATATTTAATTGCTTATTTATTAATTTCATTGCTTAAATATTTATTAAATTATCGATTTCATTGCTTGTTTATTTATTTAATTTCGTCCATACTTGGGGGCGTTTGAACCATTTTTCATATTTTGGACGTTTGTCGGTGGGAAAGGAATTAGCTGATCTGGAATCAGAGTATTTGCACAAAAAGTGAAAAAGCCTCTGATGCCAGATCTGTACAGCTGACACATCTCAACAGGTAGGCCATTGGTTCAGCATGTATTGGTTTGAGACACCGCCCACAATGACAGGCGTCACCGTCACACTTCGGTTTCTGTGATCACGTGATTTGAAAAAAGCATCGGAGCACGACTTCCAAACAGCAGTGATTTGAAAACTCGACACCATGTCGACACGTGAGTATCGAGCGTCCCATCCCTCGTAGAGAGAGAGGAGTGCGAGAGAGTGTTATAGCTGTGTGATAGCTGGAACTCTCTGGCTGGAGGTTGAAGTCACTGTTTCTCCTCGGTGGAGTACTTCTGCTCCTGGGGGCAGTAACTTCCTACTGACGTACCAGATCGGGTGTTCCTCCCCATTACTCTCCTGGGACAGAACGACACCCCCCCCCCCCCCCCCGACACTTCAGACACATCAGTGTGGACCACCATCTCCATGCTGAAGTCAGGAGTCACCAATACTGGGCTGGAGCACAGGGCCCTCTTCAAACTCTGGAAGGCCTGTTCAGGGTCCACTGTCCACCTCACCATCTGGGGCTGGGCCTTGTGAGTGAGTTCTGTCAAGGGGGCAGCTAGGGAGGCAAAGTCAGGAATGAAGTGTCTATAATAACCTGTCAGTATCCCTGATCTGGGCCAGGTTTAGGATATAACTTCTGTAAATATCTCAATTACCCTCCATCACACATAAAACCTGTCTGGGCCAAACAGAAACACACAGTAAACCTGTCTGGGCCAAACATGAAACTGAATAATCTAAAAAACGAAACAAAAAGTGAGCTATGCCTTTACCCCTCATATTATCTTTGGCATAATTCAGTGTTTGATGTCTCTTAAAAACCAGTTAACCGTATTTTTTATTTTGACACTTAGATTTCTTATATGTGTTGGGATTAAATAGCAAATATGCAATGAACACAATGCTAAGTTTTCAAAGGTCTTGTAATACTCAGTAAACAAAGGTGTTGTATGGGGTCATTTGTGGTATAGCTGTATTTTAAACTTCACAAACGTCCACACTTACCTCAGGCTCTAAAATGAAGATGTGATTTTTTTTATGTGTTTTTTTTTTTTTTTTTAAAAATAAAGATTAATTTTTTTACACACAAGTGGAACAGTGTCAAAATGTTTCTATTACAATAGTTGTGTGTCAGTTTAAATTTTTGGGGTCAATCTGACACCAAACATATAAGGCGTCATAAAATGTCAAGATAATCTGAGCGATAAACCTCTAGTTGCCAGTGGGACAAAGCCTTCTTCCCTAAAAATAGAGAGAAATAAAAAACCTTGTCTTGCACTTCTCTTCATGAACACATGGGGTCGCTGTCATACTCATTAGTTGACAGCCTCAGCAATTCAGCAATGATCAGGGAAAAGTGTCTTTCTAATATGTCAACATCTGTATATATCTTCTTTATGGTTTATAGTTACCCATTCTCTTCATTCCTTAATATGTTCTTGTTAAACTCTTTCTTGCACTAGAGAGCAGTGCAAAGATTGGGTTACAAAAACAGAGGTATTTACTCCTGGTTTAAATGTTTAAAAGTGCTGTTTGAGAGTCCAGCCATGTTCCTGCTGCTCCTGATTCCGTCAGTGGCACTAAAGTCAAGTGAAACTTTATCATCATTTTTGAAGATTTTATTTGGTTGCTATTTCCATACCTTAAACAATCACAATATAAAATATTTTTGAAGATACAAAATGCAGAAGTGTAAAGCCTCATGCCTGCAGGAGTGAATGAGCATTCATGCCTTGTGTGTATTTTGTGTTTTTGAGTAACAGTCAGCCACTCCCCCATGTACTCTTATTGCATAGGCTGGTATAGTGTAGTATATTGCAAGGGGTAGCTAGTTACTGCACTGCCTGTTCTTGCACACCTAATGTTAGCCAAACTACTTAAAAATCACATTAAATGACATTACATTACAATCAGTGAGCAGATGATCTTATCCAGAGTGATGCACAGAAGGGGAGAACATCAGTGTTCGTCTCAGGAATACAAAGTGTGACATCATCAAGAAGGGACAGAAGGCCTAAGAATAATCTCCCGGGGTGCGTCCCAATAGTCGAAAAATGCATCCTCCTTTCCTCCACTACCACCTCCTCTCCTCCGCGCCCCGGAAATGGATCTTTGTGTTTTAATCTAATGTTGCTGATTACATCTTAATTACGTATTAATGGTTACATATTAATTAATGTCTTGACGCAAACCACAATGCCAGGTACATATCCAGAATAGGCATATGCAAATACTTGTACTGGAAACGTTGAGGCAGTCTTGCATACTTCCGGGTAGGAGAGGAGTGGCAGTGGGGGAGTGGAGGAAAGGAGGTGAGGAGTGAAGAATATTGGGACGCACCCCAGGGCCGTGTCCGAATCAATACTTCCACACTATTGAGTAGCTTTGGTGAGTCGACAGGACAAGAAAGTCATTGAGTAGGCAAACATTTTTCAAATTGCAGTAGAGTTGAAACACCCGGATGACACACTTACTTCCGGTGTTTCGCTGAGTACATTCAGGAGCACACTTTATAAGGAGTACACAAACATTTTGGTCACATAAATATGACGTGAAGCTTTTTAAAAAAAATGAGGCGCAGCATCACTGACGTTTTCCTTCAAATACAACAAAAACAACACATGACATGGTAGCGCAGGGGTGCCAGATCTTGCAAGACATTCCAGCCAAATGGCAACTCAAAATAAAACTAACGTATTTCAAATAGAAATCTCATTTTTACTTTAAAATAAGTTTGTGCTTTGCGACTTTTCATTTTTACCAGTGACTCCCAATTTAGCTGTAAAACCGCGGACATGGCAACACAGATGAGTCGTCTAATGACCTGCTTATGACACTTCCACAGTACAACTGGAAAATAGTAAGGCGAATATTTTTCACGGACTGCTACAGTGCAGATTAAACAGCACACTTTTGCCAGTGTACTGCACGCAGGAGATAGGGCTCTGATTCGGACACAGTGCACTGTACGCAGGAGACAGGGCGCAGTAGATAGGGCTCTGATTCGGACACAGTGCACTGTATGCAGACACCCGTGTGAGTGGACAAAGCGCTGAGCTCTGATATCAAACAGACGTAACCGCTTGCTTCTATTGGACAATATGCCGTCCAGTGCTCCGCACCTCTCAATTTCCCCTTAGGCCAGGGGGCCTCAATCTTATCCACTAAGGGCCGGTGTGGGTGCAGGTTTTTGCTCCAACCAAGCAGTAACACGCCTGATTCTACTAATAAAGGCTCTTAGCAAAGACTCTAGTGGTTAGTTAGTAGAATCAGGTGTAACTGCTTGGATGGAACAAAAGTCTGAACCCACACCGGCCAAAACAAAAGCACAAACACTAATAAGAGCAATCGGGGTGAAAAGTTACACACGGCTAAAAGCAGGTTTGTTCATAGATTCCTGTGTTTTCTGACGTTTGATTAAATATCAGCTCAGATCACTCCTCCCTAAGGGAGACTGGGCGTGTTCGGCTAGAACCGATTTACATATCTGCGTCGGCCTGCATCGGAAACTGTCCGAGATGGCTGAAAAGTCGGTGCTGCGTGAATTAAGGCGGAAATGACAACATAAGGTTAAGCAGGCGCCTTTCCAGGCGCCTTAGCAGCGGTGCAGTTGCTCTCGGGCGCCTTCAACAACATCGCAGCGCCTTCAAACTAACCAACGACAGAATTGGTTAGAGTGAGGAGAGAGTGGTGTTTCCTCACGACAAACGTGGATAATTTCACAATATCGCCACCTATCTCGGCGTATTGATTCTACTCCCAAAAAAAATCTAAATGAAATGTACCCTTCCTAATATAGTTTTCAAACACAGTAGGCTATAAGAGTTTTATTTAGTCATCTTACAATGTAAGCAGTAGTCTCTATCCCCCCCCCCTCTCTCTCTTCTCTAATTTTCTATTTCATTTTTTATTTTTTGTTGTTTTTCTTATTGCTTATATTTAAATTTTTTAATTATTTAATACAATCCTTTTTTTGCACGTCAATTAATGTGATTTTGTTTCATAATGTGAGGTTCTAGTATAAGCCCAACCTATCAAACACATTTCAGTACATTACTTTTTTGTACTTGAATTTATTTTTTATTCATACAAATACATAAATAAATATGCATTTTAGGAGTTTGGGATTGTAGCACATACGGTCGCTACTGTGGTTATTATATACTGTACCTTACATGTACTTTCTTGAGATATGGATGTGAAAAGTACAATATTGATAATGTTACACTAACAAATGCCAATTCTCATTCTTGACTGCTTCTGTAATCCAACTGTAGGCCTACCTCTAACTTTATAAAATATGTTGTCTGAACCTAGAAGTGTCAAGAAATAACCAAAAAAAAAGGCCTGGCCAAATATAGGTAACTTAAGGTTTTGTTCAATAATGTAACTATATTGGATTAACATATTTTATATAAAATTAAAGATGCAACTTTGTTATGAGTGTTTTGTATTTTGCATTTGTATAACAGCTGGTTTAAGAGTAAAATCCTAATTGGACTGTTGTCCAAAAAATTGTCCTCTTACATTAAGGTAGGACCACCAAATGATAACACATTAATTTTTGTCAAAGTATTTGGGAAGTTACCTAATTTATATTTCTCTTCACCATCCTTGTTATCAGTAAGACTCATTCGGATCTGAAGGGATGTTCTGCTGATATTCTGTTGAGAAGTGGAGTTTTCCCTATCTCCAGATGGGACAGTGTATAGGCAGACCTCTGCCTGTCACATTCCAGCAGAGGGGACCACATACAAACAACCCAATGCCATAATAACATGAAGGGAAGGATGAATTAAACAATATTATGTAACACATCCTGGCGCTACTGTGCTGTACATCCACTTTGCAAATTGTTGAAAGATTAATGATTGAGATTACAGATCTAACACTGTTATTATGGCTATGGGTTATTAGATGTGGGTGGTCTGGTCTCCAAAACAAAACAGATAAATTATACTAGCAATTAAGACCACATTTTCTGAATATTTATTTCACACAATATGGTGACATTCACAAAAGGTAAATAAACTGTAGGACTATTCCCCTCCACCACCATTCAAGCCACAATGACACCGGGTTCTTTCTGTCATTTTGTATGTTTATTGTCAAATCAGAAATATATGAACAATGATTGGTGACAGGTAAAAGGAAGACAACATGTTGATATTGGAATACATCTTATGCAAATACAATTATATTTATCCATACGTTACCATAACTGGCAAAGAAAATGTCATCTTTCTTGACATTGTTCCCTCAAAACACATAACGACTCCCAGTATCCCAATGTCCCTATACGTACTATATTAGTTATTCATTCATACAAACTATTTATCTTGTTAAAGACACTGAATTGCATTCAATACGTTAATTGTCAGGGTCCAAATGGACCACGTGCTGTCATGTAATTTGAATAAATCATGAACACTGACATTATGAGTAGCTGAATCACCTCATTTTTTCCTATGTTTTGGCTCCGTACTAAAAACAGTCATATTTTATTTACACATTTATAAATTCAGTTTGAAATTTTTTTTTGCAATAAAATGTTCAGCGTTAAATCAACTTAGAGGACATTTGATTTCTGTTAGAACTGAATGAACACTTTTGAAAATGTAGATTTTACTGTGCACTCGTACATAATATTGGACACGTGCATAAGAGTGGCTGTTTAACCCTTGTGTTGCCTTCATATTATATCTGCACCCCGTGTCCACAGGGTCAAAAATGACCCCCTCACCAGACCCCCTGTGATGAGCCTCTTCACTGAATTATAATGAAATAACCTGTCATTCTTCACTAAAACAGTCAATAATTGTGCTTTCCTACTTCAGTCCAGACAGACTGGATTTCTTCAGTCTACACCACTCATTTTTACTCGAAAACAAACAAACATAACTGATCTTTTTGCTGTAATAGATGCGTGGCACTTAATTATGATGACATATGAATTCATAACTGCAGGGTTCATAAGACTCATAAAACAATCTTTGTACCTGGATGATGTACCGCTTTTATGAAAATGTACAAAAGTGCAATATTTACTTTTTTAACTGTAGGGTCACTCCAGGAAAAGCCATCAAATTGAATGCTGAGAAAATTACATTTAGGGGATTTTCACTGCTGTTGACCTCAGAAAAGGGTCAGTTTTGACCTGAGAGCAACACAAGGGTTAAATATTGTGACAAACAACAAGTTTTATCCATTTAAATTTCCTTTGTTTTTCTGTCTCATTTGAGTGTTTTTCTCTTTAATTACAGCTGATCTTCCCTTCACTCTCTGCCTCATCCCAGATCAGTTTTACAGAAGATCCATAATGAACCCTAAACCCAGGATAGAGGGGCTGAGTGAATGTGGTCTGGACTCTGTGCAGGAGGGTCATTGTGTCAGAGACGCTGTAGAAGGACAGAGTTCCTGCCCTGTGATCCAGGTACACTCCTATTCTGGAGGAGGAGGGAACAGGGATTTTAGTGCTTTCATTATTGTGCCAGAAGCAGTAACTGGAGAGAGAGCAGTACAAACTCCAGGACTTGTTATTACATCCCAGAATACAGTCATTACCCTCCCCTTTCCTGCTGATCTCTTTATATGACACTGCTATAGAAACCCCTCTATCACCTCTCCACTCAGCCTCCCAGTAACAGCGTCCAGACAGACCCTCTCTGCACAGCACTTGGGGCCAGCGCTCAAATCTCTCTGGATGATCAGGATATGACTGGATCTCTCCCACATTGGTCACCTCTCTGTTCCCCTCAGACAGACGGAGTTGTTTATACGCTGTGTTGGGGTCCAGTGTGAGCCGACAGGAATCTGATAGAGGAGAAGGAGAGAAGAGAGCTCAGTGATCATTATAATAAACTTACATATTTTACAAACATTTTAATTTCATATTTTAATCCTTTCTTATGTTATTATTATAACCCCCTCAATGTGGGGCTGAGAATGTTCAATTCTCTCCCCAATTTGGAACGGCCAATCAGCTGTAACCGCAGCCGCGTTCATGCGCCAATCCAACTGCGGGGAGAGTTTAGACATCCACGGTTCTCCTGAGAAACACGCGCTGTCACCCTCACGCCCCCTCACAGAACGGACCCCCCTGTGCTGCTCTCCAGCCCCCAACATCCACCCTCCTCAAACGGGCCAGTTTGGTCAGACCTGCCCGCATGAACGGGGCTTTTAAACGGGGCACAAACAGAGGGGGCAGATGGAGCAGGGCATTATTAAAAATAGGAAAATACTGCCCACTGCCCTGAGCCAGTACTGCCCCGACCAGGGGCAAATACAGCACTGCTGCCCTGAGCAGAAAAACTGCACCAGAGACCTTTGGCGTGTTGGAAGAAAGCCATCAGGTGGTGACAGCACCGCTAACCTATGCCACAATGCTAATGCTACCAGGCTGTTTAAAATCAACACCCGTCCTCTAAAGGAAACCTGTGGAAGAAGCCATTTCCACCTTGATATCCTGGACCTGCCTTTTCCAGCACACCCTCCCAGCTTCTCTGCATATACTGTCAAGTCTCCAGATGCACCCAAAACAAGTATGTCATGAATATAGAAAATACTGTAGCGAGCGCGGAGAGTGAGGGAGGGAGACAGAAAAGAGCCGTTTGAATTAATATTCTCAGCTCTAAAACACTCTTTCACTAACACCGAATCGCTTCAGAAGATGCTGCTTTATAAAGGAACTAGTCGGCTGTGATTGGCGCACACACTTACATATTCCTAGCCAATCACAGCCACACAAGTTAAAATGGACAGTTACGTTAAAACAAAACAGTTGACACAAGACGCGGCTAACAAGCTAACGACACAATTAGAACACACAGCACGCTATTTACATTTATGTACACATCGACCAGGTAGCGGCTCACTACCCGGTCCTAGCTGGCCAGTTGGTAATCCCCAGGTCGCCACATTGCCCCCACCCAAGGGGTCACAAGTCCCCGACGACCCCGCAGTCCACCCACAACTCGCATCAAAGTCCCGCAAGTGGCCTGGGGGCCGCCGGTGTCGTTTAGGCCTCCCGGTAGCACTCAGCGGAGTGTCGCTGGGCTCAGGCTCACTGGGTAACACGGTGTCTTACCTTCGGCTCAGCTGCATCAGGGGCCTGTAGAGTGCGAGCCGGTCTTGGTGCAGCACCACCAGGCGCCCCCGGCCTGGCATCCTGATGCGATAAACCACCTCAGAGAGCTGTTTTACAACTTCCCCAGGCCCCCGCCAGCTCGCTCGCAGCTTGGGCGACAGGCCTTTCTTTCGCTCAGGGCAATAAACCCAGACCTGCTCTTCCGCCCGAATTGTCATCATTAGAGCCTCGCTTATGGAACCAGGTTGGGTTGGGCTAGGCTAATGCGGTCACATAGCCGCTCTGGCGTGAGGGCTCGCAGGAATGCATGCAGCGCTAGCTTCTCCTGCGCTGCTGTACGTCGGCCGCCACTTTCCCCCAGCTCTCCTCCTCATAGCGGTAGCGGCTCAGCTGTTTTTCCCGGCTTGCTTCGGCGGAGTGGCGCTGGGTGAACCGCCGTTGGAGTGCTGCGGTCAGAACCTGCAGATCTTGTCGCTCCGCCGGCGGCAGGTCCAGAATCGCCTCCAGCGCTGTGCCCTTCAGGGCGAGTGTCAGGTGTCCCGCTGCTCCGGCGTCCAGCCACCCAGCTGAGCTGCTAGCTCTAGCTGCGCTAGGTGCGACTCTAGTGACGCTGTTCTGTTAAAACGCGGTAGCTTCAGCTGCATTGTCGGTTTCGCGAGCGCGCCGTCGCGATTTACCGACGCAGGATTCTCCTGTTTGCCGCTTAAGCTGTCCGGTCGCCTGGACACTCGCACCGCAGGAGTCTGCCACTCTGAGCTGGTCATAGCCCCGGCTGTCCTTGCCTTCCTGCGGGTCAGCTCACCGATCGACCGCTCCAGTTCCCCTATCTCCCTCAGCAGGGCTCGTTCCATCCCACTTCCGGACACCAATGTAGCGAGCGCGGAGAATGAGGGAGGGAGACAGCGGCTTGCAGTTCCAAATCGCTCAAGCTGAGCTTCGTTTTAATAGCGCTACCTCACCAGCTCTGAAAAGAGCCGTTTGAATTCATGCACAACTATGATCTCAGTTCTAAAACACTCTTTCACTAACCCCGAATCTTCTTCTTCTTCTTCTTCTTCTTTTGGTTTTATGGCGGTTGGCAAACAACTGAAAGGTGCATTACCGCCACCCACTGGTCTGGAGTGTGGACGAGATGCCCACCCCCTATCCCCTCACATTCCACTCCTCAGATCCTATGGAGCAAGTTTGTCACCTTCATAAATTCCAGCAATATATCCCAGCTGTGATCCCCTGAGCGTTTAGCCAACACCCCACCAATACTACCCACTCCAACCCCACCTAAAGCCCTCTGCAGTACCTCTCTCTCCCCAACATACTTCCTGCACAACAATAACACATGCTCCACCGTTTCCTCCTCTCCACAGTAATCACACCGCCCAGTTGCATGTTTCCCCACCAGAAAAAGTGAACGATTTAACCCCGCGTGCCCACACCTCAGCCTCGTGATGACCCTCTCCTGTGTCCTACTCCGACCCCCATACACTACGGTCCCAACCACTGGTGTGTACTTGTACAGACCCCGGCCCCTCCGTTCTGCATTCCATGCTGCCTGCCACCTCCTCTTCACCTGCTGCTTAATAATGGCCTTAGCTTCTTTTTTCCCCAGTTTGACCTCCACCCTGCTACTGCTCCTCAGTGCCCTTTTCGCCGCCCTGTCAGCCCTCTCATTCCCCTCCAACCCCACATGGGCAGGGACCCACACAAACTGCACCACCAACCTCATCTGCTGTATCCTGTATATTGACTGGAGGATCTCATACATTAAATCCTCTCTGCTCTCAGATTTCCCCGACTTCAAGCTATCCAGCGCTGCACAGGAGTCCGACGCAATCACCACCCGCTCAGGCCGCACCTCCTCCACCCACTGTAAAGCCAGCACCACGGCCACCATTTCACAGGCAAACACTGATATGTCATCCGTGAGCCTCCTCCCCTCCTCGATGTCAAACTCTGGGATCACCATCGCCGCTGCCGTCCTACCAGTCTCAGGATCTTTCGATCCATCCGTATATATCTGCAGGTAGCTATAGAATTCCCGCCCCACATATGACCCCAGACCCTGAGGACCGACCCCACTGCCATCCCGGTCCCATCCCAGCAGTCCGAAGTCTATCACCGGCTCAGGCAAAAACCATGGTGGCACTGCTGGCCATGCCACAGCTGGAGCAAACCGCCTATCCACCAACCCCAGCTCACCCGCCTTCTGCTCCGCCACCCATCCAAAACTGTTTATCCGCTGCTTCTGATGTTCCCAGCAGGGCTCAAGAATTCTCCGCACTGGATGCCTCCCCTCATGACCCTGAACAGCCACCCAATACGTCACCAGAAGCTGAAGTCTCCGCAGCCCCAGAGGCATTTCCCCCATCTCTACCTGTAACGCTGGCACCGACGTCGTCTTAAATGCCCCACTGCACAACCGGAGTGCTCGAGCTTGGAGCACATCCAACCTCCCCAACAAGGTTTTAGACGCCGACCCATACGCTACACTCCCGTAATCCAGAGCAGACCTGATCAGGCTCACATAAATATTGTGCAGTGCAGCCCTGTCAGCCCCCCACTCCATACCCACCAAACACCTCATCACATTCAACACCCCATTACACTTATTAACCAGTGCCTCTATATGCACCTTCCACGTGAGCCTGGTATCAAACCACACCCCCAGAAATTTGTATGTCTCCACCCTTTCAAGCTCCTGGCCATACAAAACCAACTTCACCCCTGCCCCAATTTTCTTCCGCCCAAAGAAAAGCGCCTTTGTTTTGCCCACAGAGAATTTGAAGCCCCACCGCAAAGCCCACTGCTCCACTCGCTGTATTGTATCCTGCACCTTCTTCACCACATGGCCCACATTCCTCCCCCTTTTCCACAGCGCCCCGTCATCCGCGAACAATGACCTCCCCACACTAGGCTCAACGTCTTCATACACATCATCAATCATGATGGAGAACAACAGCGGGCTAATGACACTCCCCTGCGGCGTACCGGTACCCACCTCCTGACCTGAGGAAAAACACCTCCCCACCCTCACCTCCATAGAGCGCCCCGACAAAAAATCCTTCACCCAGCTGAACATATTACCCGACACCCCCAGCCTCCTGAGCTTAATCAACACCCCCTCTCTCCACATCAGATCATAGGCCTTTTCCACATCAAAAAACACAGAGACCACTACCTCCTTATTCACCTGGGCTTTCCTCACCTCCGACTCCAGGCTTAGCACCGAGTCCATCGTCCCCCGCCCTTTCCTGAACCCACTCTGGTAGGTCGCCCTGAGCCCCCTCACCTCCAAAAAATATGTCAGCCTGTCAGTGACCATACGCTCCATAACCTTGCACAGATGAGAGGTCAGCACAATGGGCCTATAATTAGTTGGATCTGAAGGATCTTTGCCTGGCTTCCTAATAGGAATAATAACTGCCCGTTTCCACTCCTGAGGCAACTGCCCATCCTGCCACACCCTATTATAAAGCCCTAGTACCACTCCCAACGCCTCATCAGATAAATGCTTCAGCATGACATAGCACACCTGATCCTTACCTGGGGAAGTAAGTCCTGACTTCCCCATTGCCCTCCTCATCTCCGCCAACGTAAAGGGCGCATTAATAGCCCCTCCCTGCTCACCCACTTCTTCCAGCAGCTCACCAAATTCCTCCCTTGTCCCCTGAATACCCCTCACCCCCTCCTCCGACAGCCCATAACTACCTACCTCACCCAGGACCTTGGCTAGCAGATTTGCCTTCGCACCATCCTCATTCGCCAGAACCCCACCCTGTTCCAATACAGGGTACCTCCACTCCTTCCGCACCCCCCTCATTTTCTGTATCATACCCCACACCTCCCCAATCGGAGTGGTCCTACCTATGGTTCCACAAAATGTCCTCCAATACACCCTCTTCGCTACTTTAATTGTCTGCCGCACCACAGCTTGCTTTCTCTTATATTGTAATAGCAGTTGGAACGTGTGCGCCGACCGCAATGCCTTAAACGCCCTGTTTCGAGCCTTGATTGCCTCGCTGCACTCTGCAGACCACCAGGGAACCAACTTCCGCCGTCTCACACCTGCTGTCTTCCGTATGGTCTGCTCTGCCACCCTTATAATAGCATCCGTCACTTGCTCATTAATTAGTCCTACTTCCTGCTCCATACCTACCTCCCTAAGTCTAGCCTCACTAAACTCCCTAAACACATCCCACTCCACCTTCCCAAGGTTCCATCTAGCCAAAGGCACTTCCTCCCCTACCTCACCTTCACTTCCCACTGTACACCTGATCGGAAAATGATCACTCCCCACCGTTGACTCATTTAAAACTTCCCATTGACAGGAACCTGCTAAGGCCTGCGAAGCTAGCGTCAAATCCAAACTGGACACCTTACCTGTCCCATAATCAATCCTAGTACCAGTCCCATCATTCAGACACACCAAACCCACAGAGTCCATTAGCTCCTCCACAACCACCCCATTCCCATCTGTCCTCTCCCCCCCCCAAAGCACCCCATGTGCATTAAAGTCCCCACACCAAAGCACCCTCCTACCCCCCAAGCCCTTTACTGCCTCTAACGAACCCAGCTCCAGCCTCCTACACGGGTTATAGAAATTTACTACACACACGCTCCCTCCCCCTATCCACACCTCAACCACAACATATTCTAAACCCACCCCGATTTCAACAACTCTATAGGAGACCCCCTGTTTAATAAATGTAGCACACCCACCCCCATTGCCTCCTCCTTCCCTATCCCGTCGTACACACACATACCCCTGAATCACAAAATCCAACTCCGGTTTTAGCCAGGTCTCCACCACACATATAACCCCAGGCGGGCTCTCCAACCCCTGAATAAACCCCTTAAATTCCTGGCCATTGGCCAGCAGACTCCTGGCATTCCATTGGAGTACTATCATTACTAATACTATTTCCCTGAACATGAATCCTTGTCCACCTGCTCTTGTCTTCTAAGCTCATCCTGCACACCCGCCCCCGTGACCCCCTGGATACCCAGATACCTTGCAGCACTCCTCACTATCATCTCTATTCTTTCTGACCGCCGCTTCGTCTGGAATGCACAGTTAATGATATCCGCCATGAAATACACAAACTTATCCTTGGTCACTAGCAGGACCTGTTCCTCAACCATCTTGCTCCTGACCAGCCCCGCTGCCTGCTCCATAACCTGCTCCCTAGCCTGCTCCATATCCCGCTCCCTGGCCTGCTCCCTAGCCCGCTCCCCGGCCCGCTCCCTACCCCGCTCCCTGTCCTGCTCTCTAGCCCGCTCCCTCTCATGAGGCACCACCCCCCTATCCTCCACTGCCCCAGACCTCTCCTGCTGAACTACCTTGACCGCCTCTGCATATGAAATATCCCTGTTCACCTTCACCTTCTGCACCTCCTCCGCCTTCTTCCTCACTACACACCCACTATAAGCCACACTATGGGCCCCCCCACAATTAACACACTTCACCTCCGCCCCCTCCTCACAGTTCTTATACTCATGATCCCCACCACACCTCCCGCATCTCTGTTTACCCTTGCACCCCACCGCAATATGCCCGTACCTCTGACACTTATAACACCTCAACGGAGGCGGCACATACGCTCTCACATTAAAGCTCATGTAGCCCACCCTCACCCTCTCTGGCAGCACCCTCCCCTCAAATTCCAGCAACACTGACAAGCTATCCACCTTCTCACCTTCCCTCCTAGCTTGCAACCTTTTAATGCTTACCACCTTGCCCCCCGTAACCCTCTCCTTCACTTCCTCCAGATCTTCCTCCAACGGAATACCATATATAACCCCTCTCAATACCGACTCCTCACCAACCTTCTTAGCTAACCCCACCACTTTGCTACACACACTCGTCAGGTTCATCGCCTTCTCCCTCTGCCTCTCGTCCTTGCATTGGACCAACAATGCACCATCACCCAGAACCCTCGCCAACACTATTTCCCCTAGCTTCTCATGCAGTACACTAGACAAAGCCACCGGACTCACCTTCCTTATATCCTGGCCATCTTTAAACCGCAAAATCACCTTAAATCTCTCCCTGATTTCACCCCCCCGCCGCGCCACCTTACCTCCCCGCCTCTCCCCCTCACTCCCCCCACTGCTCCCACTCCGAATCCTCCGCTTCCTAGCCGCTAATTCTGATCCCCGTCCCTTCCGGGCCGGCGACCACTCGCCCTGCCCGTGCTCCATACCTTCCTCCTCACTCTCCCCCCCACTACTCCCCGTCATCTCGCCCAGTCACAGACCAGCTTATGCCACCGCCGAGAGCCAAAACAACTCTACCAAACAAACTTGCACTGGCTCCGGAAGATAACTTCGGCGCCAGTGCGCTATAGTTTTTCCTATTTTTTATTTTTATTTCTACACTGCTAACCCTGGCCGGAAAACCCAAGCCAGGATGCGCAAGTGCTTCTCTAATTTTTATTTCAAACAAAACAAAAGAAACAACACAAACAAACAGCAAAGAAATAATTCTCAAAAAACTGAAAAACAAAAAACAAACAAAAAAAAAAACGCTCGATAACCACCGTCGCACAGTCGCACTCTGTGACGTCGTCAACCATAGAGCCAGCTCCGAATCTTCTTCTTCTTCTTCTTTGGTGTTTTATGGCGGTTTGTAGACAATTAAATTGTACATTACCGCCACCAACCGGATTGGAGTGTAGATCTGGATTCATTAAATTTAATTTATCTTAGGTCTGTATCTATATAATAAAAAATACTAAATAAAACCTGAAATTATACCAAACAAACTATTATACGTCTCTTAAATCATATTTGAATCTCTTCATCTCGATTTGAATGCCTACATAGGTCCTTTAGAACCTGTTTCCTGACTTTGATTCAGACTCAATTCTTTTTGAATTTGTTCCCAACAAAGACCTTTCACCTCCAAGAACTTTTCCGCTCCCTTGACTATTATTCTTATTTTCTCGGTTTTGCTTTTAGCTTGATCTGAACAATTGAGGACATAGGCAATGAATAAAACCAATTTTTCAGAACTTAACCCTTTAGCTTGACAACACTGTTCGATCCCAACTCTAGAAGTTTGGTTTACAATTGTTCTCTCAGAATCCTCTACTCTTCTTTCTCCTTGCACTTCAAATCTAGAAGGTTGGTAATTTCTCTCCGATTCTTCTACTCTGCTTTCTCCTTGCACTTTCTTTACTGCCTCTGCATACGTTATGTTATTTTGTGTTTTGATTTGCTGAATTTTCATTGCTCTTTTTTTAACTTCACATCCGCCATATGCCACGCTATGACCACCTCCACAGTTGCAGCATTTAGCTTGCACATTATCCCCACACTCTCCATACTTATGATCTCCTCCACATTTAGGACATCGTTGTTTCCCCCTACAAACTGCGGCAATATGCCCGTATCTCTGGCATTTGTAGCAACGTAGCGGTGTTGGTACATAAGCCCTTACCCTAAAGCTCATATATCCAATTTGTACTCTTTCAGGTAAAATTGTACCCTGAAACACCAATAGTACTGATAAGCTCTTTTCCTTCCTTCCATTCACTGTTCTAAACAGTCTTTTAATTCTACTCACTTCTCCTCCTTCGATAACCTCTCCAATTTTATTCATATCTTCTTCTATCGGTATGCCTGTTATCACTCCCCATTTAACTCTATCCTCACCCAATACTTTTTTTTCAATCACCGTTTTCCTGCCGATATTTTCAATCTGCAACGCCCTATTTTTCTGTTCTTCGTTTTTGCATTTTAAAAACAAACTTCCATCTCGAAGTATTTTAGCCATTTCTATATCTCCTACTTTCTTTTTCAACTCCCTGGTCAAAGTCATTAGACTTAAGTTGGTATTTTCATTTTCATCTTCCCGCCTAAATTTCAGTATTATTTTAAATTCTTCTCCCACCAATTTCTTACAAACTGATCTTGATCCTTCACTATCAGAGCTACTTTCCTCCAAACTCCGTTTTTTACTTTTATCACCTGGTTTCCTCACCTGCTCTTCTATCCTCACTTTCCCTCTACCCCGTCCTCTCCTACTAGCTACTCTACTCCGTTCCTCAACATCCATGTCATCCTCAATGTCCTCTGAAATCCCTCCACTACTACTCGCCGCCATCATTCAACTGAGGCCAGGCCTAACCCCGAATCGCTTCAGATACTGCATTATAAAGAAACTAGTCGGCTGTGATTGGCGCACACACTTACAGATTCCTAGCCAATCACAGCCACACATAACAGACAGTTACAAATGACAGTTACGTTTAAACCAAAACAGTTGACACAAGACGCGGCTAACAAGCTAACGACACAATTAGAACACACAGCACGCTATTTACATTTATGTACACATCGACCAGGTAGCGGCTCACTACCCGGTCCTAGCTGGCCAGTTGGTAATCTCCAGGCCGCCACAATACTTTCAATAATATTTTTCTTCGTCTTACCTCATATTCTCATGTTGCTTAATTGTTTTAATTTATGTTTAAATACAGACTCACATTGTAAGAAGTCCTCTCTAGTCCTGGGCTCTAGAATATGGACGTCTTCCACTGTAGAGAGAGATCACAAGAAAGATGAGCTCCTAAAGATAACCTTCATTTCATAATTCCTGGAGAAATTGAAATCTATTTTAATAAATAAAGTGCATGTAAATGAAACTGCAGCTCATTCAGTAATAATGTAAATATTAAATATAAAGTTTTATTAATATCACATATCATCTTGGTGAAGCTGAAGGTTCAGTAGTTTTTGGCAGTTGGAAATTTCCCTGGTTGCCATGGCGAGCAGAGAGGGCAGGTAGCAGAGGCCCTGTTTACACTCATATCCAATACACACTCCCACATACTTATTATGGGATGTTTTTTGTCAGTAGAAGGCTGACAGGAGAAGACACACACTCGAGCGTTTACATTCAGATCCGATACCAGCGGAACCCAACCCAAACTACCTCCAGATGCGATTCATATCACAAATCTCACCCATATCCCAAATTCTTACTTTTAGACTAAAGTGATCAAATGTAACATATTGCATTTGTAAATAACTTGGATATATGTGGCAGAAAAAGACGAGTTTTCACAGGGCCAGAGATACGTATCGTACAGTAGAGTCACCAACGTTTCTCCCAGTGATGTCACTGGAAGTTGCAGGATGACATAATTATGTAAAGAAGCATCAGACAGCCATGTGAAAGCATGAGGAAGACCTAAATGTGCTTTCATCTAAATCAAAGGGAATAATGAGAAGAGATTCCACTCCCCAGGAATGCTGCATCTCTCCGCCCATCTCACAAATCTCTGCTGCTGTTTTACAGCAGTGCAGACTGCTTTACTGCACAGGATCAGCTATAAGATGCAGAAACACTAAAATCTTTGTGCTGCTATTAGCTGTTATAACAGGAGAGAAAGTGACATTTAAAAGGTATATTATGCATTAGAAAAAACCTGAATATACATTATAGTAGGTTTCTTCAGATTACAAAGATTGCTCAACTTAAACAAGCCCCAGCTATGACCCCTGTTTTATTGACAAGTTATCATGCTTAACTTTTTGCCCCATTTAAATATTTTTAAACTCAGCGTGGGTCCGGTTCTGACTGGGTTGTCATCTGTAAACCTTTTATAAATTCTTACTTACCGTGTCTGGTGTTGTACTGTGGCAGGTGGGTTCCTGTAGGGATAAAATAAGTTGCTACGGTTGGGTGATGGAGGAACAGTTTCTGCTCACTCCTGTCAGACTCACGGCTACACAAAGTATCAACATCACTGTACTTCTATTCACAAAAGATCAACACTTGTTATTTTTAATGAAAGAAATCATTGGGAAAAAGTTGTTTCAGCAGTTCTAACCTGTTTGAGAGATTTTGACTAATTCCTTCTTGAAGACGTCCTCCAGTCGCTCTTTCAGTTCAGAGACAGATTTCCTCACAGCCTCAAAAGAGATTTGTGGACTGACAGTGATGCTGGGTAAGTCTCCAGGCCCAGGAGCTGCACAGAGAGACTGACAGCTCTACAGACAGACAGACAGACAGACAGACAGACAACAGTCTCAATACACATTCCTATGCAGATGCCAGGAGCAGATATTTGTAAATGAGGAACACACCTCAACATGTATGTACAATGTACATAGTGCAGACCATCAGAGAGCCAGTGATGTTACCTGGAGGAAATGGATGTGATCCTCTGTGTGTGAAAGCTGCTCCATCTCAGCATCTCTCCTCCTCAGCTCAGCAATCTCCTGCTCCAGTCGCTCCAGGAGTCCTTCAGCCCGACTCACTTCAGCCTTCTCCTGATCTCTGATCAGCTCTTTCACCTCAGAGCGCCTTTTCTCAATGGAGCGGATCAACTCAGTAAAGATCCTCTCGCTGTCCTCCACTGCTGCCTGTGCAGAGCGCTGTTAGGAGACACAGAGAGAGGAGGGCTGTATGTGCAGAGCGCTGTTAGGAGACACAGAGAGAGGAGGGCTGTATGTGCAGAGCGCTGTTAGGAGACACAGAGAGAGGAGGGCTGTCTGTGCAGAGCGCTGTTAGGAGCACAGAGAGAGGAGGGCTGTATGTGACACAGCCACAGGTCCACACTAGGCCATAGCTTAAAAAGGCAGTCGTGTGTTGGTTTTGTAAGACTGGAATTGAGATCCCAGGGCACCTGGAAACATACTATCGGGGGTGAAAGACGTTATAAACCAGAACTTCGGTGCCGTAAAGTCTGCTGGGACCATCTGGCTTGAAGTTTATGACGTCAAAGGATGTCCCAGGATTGAATGATTCTGGAAATAACGCTTGGACTGTCGAAAAAACCAGCATACGAACAGTGCCACAGTGCCACCATCTGACGTTATCAGGGCAGGCCAAATCTCTGTCCTTAACATATTTTCACACACAACACCACATGGCTATAGAGTGCTTTTGTCCTCAAACAGCCTAAAAACATACAGATGTGATTGATATTTTTGCTACATTGTACAGTATACACTGGAACTAGTCTGGGCACTGGAACATACATTATACACTCTTTTTCCAGAGAGATAATCATGTATTGTTTAGTTTTTGAGTGTTACATTAGCAAATACATCCAGTTAACGTACCTGAATTAACAGGGACAACTAGGGTGTAAATGTAATATTCTCAACAGGAATTCTGGGACCTTTGTGGCATTAATATTAATCACATCTGAAAAACTATGTAGAGATGGGGATTCTCATGGCAACACAAACTTAGACTTACTCATGTTTGATATTGTTGTGATGGTCTCGGTGTGAGTGGTGCAATGGTCTACATGTCCTAAATGTTCACCATGGATGGAATGTATATTTCATAACACAGGTGTAAGCTGCCGTTGTGGAATTGTCCTCGCAGGAAATCTCTCTGTGTAACCTCCTAGAAGGGGGAACTAAAGTACAATTTAACTCTTTCTGGCCAGTTTATGGTTTTATGACCGTCTGCAGCCAGATCAGATGCAGAATTTGAGCATTTAAGCAAAGGAAACAAAGCCATTGGGGAAGCTGTATTCAGACTTTCCAACACATCTAACCTCAGGTTATTGTGTGTAGCGATTGCCAGGTATTTTTCTTCTGTACTATATATTGAATTTTGGCTGTTTAATCTGTAACTGTGTATTGATGATTTAAGTAAATAACCTACCTGGTAATAAATTAGTGAAACTTGATTTGTGTGGTTTCTCTGAAAATTGACTAGGGAGGTTGACTATTTAAGCTGAATGTATCACGGAGTATTGCACCCGTAGAACTATGTTTTAAAGTAGATCACCTACGCCTGGCGGTTATACATGTTGAGAACGGTGGTCGTCAATATTTATTTCGTCGGTCCCTGAGTCTTAACCATAGTCTATCCCTCACGAAGTGGCTTCATCCGCAACCTCTGAGATAACCGCAGATATCTAGTCAGCTGTGAGTCGTGTACATACCCGGCCGGATGTAATGCGCGGTGGAACAGACAGATCCAGTTGTTCAGAGAATCGTCTTAAAAGTATGAGAGTCCTTTAGCAAATCAAGTGGAAATTTTACATGCCAAATTCTAAATTATAATGGAGTTAGATAAACGAGTACAGAATCAGCGTTGGTGGCTGATGATTTAAGGTAATGCACACAGGCTGTCTTTTGGATAAACCGGGGTCAGGGTAGACCAGACTTAAAGCGGAAGGTAACGTGGTACGATTACCTTTGATATGTGGTCCCTTATTAGCTGATCCCGTGAATCTAAAGAGCAGTCTCATTATTATTTCTTTATTAACTTTCATAACTTTTCCCTTTTCCCACAGCAATAGCGGAATAAATCACGCTTAAACCTTCGCTCCGAGCTATTCCCTCATTGGTCTAGCTGCGCGGAGATTTACAAATTTGGTGACCCAGACGTGATTTCAGTTGCTGTTTCCAGATTTACAGTTTCTTCTCTTCTTCATTTTCCCTTCCTCTCCACTAGCTCCCCTTTCTAAACTTTTTTCTTCTCTTTCCGACATATGATTCCCATTATCTTCTCATCTACACCGTTGTAGCAGTCTAACCAGGCTACATTCATGCTTCCTCACTGAAGCATCCTCCGGTAGCCTCCTCGTTCCCCACTCCTCTCTCCTCCGAGGAACATTTAGCGATTTGGAATGTCCTTAAAGATGGCGAACCTCGATGGATTTCCAGGTCAGGCGAGGACCGAGGAGACGAAGACGGATAAAATAAGCGATTGGAATGAACCCCAGGGCTATGTCCCAATCAGCACCCTTCCATACTATTAGGTAGGCTTGTTGAGTACACTGGGGCTGTGTCCCAATCAGCACCCTTCCATACTATTAGGTAGGCTTGTTGAGTACACTGGGGCTGTGTCCCAATCAGCACCCTTCCATACTATTAGGTAGGCTTGTTGAGTAGACAGGGTGAAAAAGTTGTTATGTTGGCAAAATATTCTCTAAATATAGTATACTTACTTCCGGGGATGACACACTTACTTCCGGGGTTTTGCTGAGTATATTCGGGAGCACACTTTTCAAGAAGTACACAAACATTTTGGTCGCATAAATATGACGTGCAGCTTTGTTTTTAAAAAATGAGGCGCAGCTTCGCTGACGTTTTCCTTCAAATACAACAAAAACAACACGTGACATGGCCGCGCAAAGGTGGGACACAAGGTTGCCAGATCTTGCAAGACTTTCCAGCGAAATGACGACTCAAAACTAGCCAAAATATATTTTTCACTGAAACCAACGTATTTTAAATAGAAATCATCATATTTTCAAATTTTTACCCGTGACTGCACTTTGAAAGTTGCCCAATTTAGCTGTAAAACCGTGGACATGGCAACACTGGTGGGACGTCTTACGACCTGCTTACGACACTTCAACAGTATGGATGGAAAATGGTATTGCTGATATTTTTCCCAGACTGTACGTAGTGTGCTACACAGTGCATATTGAACAGCACACTTCTGCGAGTGCACTGTCCATAGGAGACAGGGCGCAGTAGATAGGGCTTTGATTCGGACACAGTGCACTGTACGCAGGAGACAGGACGTAGTAGATAGGGCTCTGATTCGGACACAGTGCACTGTACGCAGGAGACAGGGTGCATAGATCGGGCTCTGATTCGGACACCATGCACTGTACGCAGGAGACAGGGCACAGTTGATCGGGCTCTGATTCGGACACAGTGCACTGTACGCAGGAGACAGGGTGCATAGATCGGGCTCTGATTCGGTCACAGTGCACTGTACGCAGGAGACAGGGCGCAGTAGATAGGGCTCTGATTCGGACACAGTGCACTGTATGCAGGAGACAGGGCACAGTTGATCGGGCTCTGATTCGGACACAGTGCACTGTACGCAGGAGACAGGGTGCATAGATCGGGCTCTGATTCGGACACCGTGCACTGTACGCAGGAGACAGGGCACAGTTGATCGGGCTCTGATTCGGACACAGTGCACTGTACGCAGGAGACAGGGCGCAGTAGATAAGGCTCTGATTCGGACACAGTGCACTGTTCGCAGGAGACAGGGTGCAGTAGATAGGGCTCTGATTCGGACACAGCCCAGACCACTGTTCCAGGGAGGGAGTAGGCAGAATTGCAGGAGTTGGATGAGAAGGAAGGTGATAATTCAGCTTAGAGTGGAGCCAGCAATGTGGTCCGGTTATTGTTATTTCTTTGGTGTGTGTGTTTTTTTAAATATTTTTTTTATTTTTATTCTCCTGTTGCATATATATATATATTTTTTTTTTTGTCTCTGTTTGGATCATTCTAAATATGGAGTGGTGAAACGCATTGTATATAATTTTGCACTTTTCTAGGACCACAAAATTGGCCACAAAATTGGTCACTTTGTGATTCCGACTGTTTGTTTTTGCCGGACACACGCCAGGCTTTACCTGACCACACTCGTGTTGTGTGACACTGAACATTTTAACTAGGCCTTTCACTCAGCCTATTCCCCACAGTGTGGCTCAGTGGGATTGAGCCTCACAGGACTGGAAAGTGGCTCAACACTGGGCTGCTCACTGGCTGACTGGAGGAGAGCCCTGACTGAGCCCTGAAATGGCTCTTCCAGCAGCCCACTGTTGTCTTCTCCTCTGGTCAGTACCCACCTTGAGTGACTGCACAGCCTGTCTCAGATCCTGCAGCTCCTTCTCTATCTCCTGGATTCTCTGCTGGAATTTACTCTGTGTCGCCAGCAGCTGCTTCTGTGGACAGATATTTCTCACATGATATTACAATATTCAGATGTTCAACTACATAGCAGAAGTAGAAAACTGTATTATCCCTCATGGGGAAATTGGTTTTGCAGCTAAATAAAGTCAATAATGCAAACAAAAACCCAGTACATACAATACTAAACTCTGAGACATTACATTACATTAAGAGCTTTAAAAGTGGACCCAAAAGGTTATTTGCTATTTAAAAAGGGAATGACTAGAGGAATAAATTAACTCTTGTACGTATAATTCTTACTGAGCAGTACAGACAGACATCTGCCTAAGGGTAGGAGATTAAACTCTGTCTACAGGGGGTGGGTTGAATCATATAAAATAATCTCCACTTTGTTAAGTGCCCTAATTTTGTACAGGGCAGTCATGCTGTTTTGTGGCTGTCCTATGATTTTGCTACAGAATTTAATCATTCTTCCCAGTCTGTTCAGGTTGGCTGTACTTGTATTTCCAAACCAACACGTAAAACAGCAGGTTAAAACTCTTTAAATGAAGGATCTATAAAACATTGTAAGGATGGTACAGTCCACATTAATTAATCTCATCAGCTTCCTTTAGAAAAAGAGGAGCTGCTGCCCTTTCTTGTACATCAGGTTGATGCATCTGTTCCCAGCACAGCTTGCTGTCCAACAAGCCCCAGATATTTATATTCTTCCACAACCTGAATGTGTTCACCTCTGATTACTTGTATTGGCCTTGTATTGTGTATTGTTTAGGCCTTGTACTGGTACTTGGCTTTCCTTGCGTCCCTTTGTACCTGTCTTTGGGCCTCCTTTTTCAACTGATTGCATTTATTTGTCACCCATAGTTTGCATTTTTATATATTTGAAAACACAGTAGGTGTGACGGAGTCCACAAAAAAATAAATATAGCTTGATACTACTATCCATATTCCAAATGAAACTAAATAGCACTTCTACACACTGACAGCAGGCCAGTGTGTAAAGTGTACTGGCCTTATAGGTAAAGCTTCTGTGTGAGTGAACTAGCTGCTCCAGTCGTGTGTTGATTCCCATTCAGGGAGTGAATATAGTGAGGGGGTGTGAACAGAGCTGTCACAGAGAGCGGACTTGGGTTCACTTCCTGCTCTTACTGCTTTTATTACTGTGGACTACAGAGCTGGAAATCACTGTGTTGTCGCCTGTGGTTCAGACCTCAAAGTAACTGCATTGTTCAGTACTTTTTCAAACTTATCAAACATTTCTAAACATAATCTATCAATAAATACATTAATCAAATTCAATGAAACGCAAGTCATAAACCTACACATTGTGGAAATAATCGAAGATAATATCTGTCATCAGTGTAAAAAAGCGTGAGTGTTTTGTGTAAGAGTTTCAGTCCTTACCTGTTTCTCAGTCCTTTCTGCTGCAGCTGAGACTGTATCATGGCGTCTGTGTTCATCCATCACACACAGATAACAGATACACTGCTGATCGGAACGACAGTAAACCTCCAGAACTTTGTCATGATGAGAGCAGATCTTCTCCTGTAGGTTTCCAGTGGCTTTGGCCAGTTTGTGCTTTTTAAAGGCAGGAGATTCATAGTGAGGCTGGAGGTGAGTTTCACAGTAAGAGGCCAGACACACCAGACAGGATTTGATAGCTATGCGCTTTCTCCCGGTGCAGAAATCACACTCCACGTCTCCAGGTCCAGCGTAACAGTGAGTAGGAGTAGTAGCTTGGAGTCCTGTCTTCTTCAGTTTCTCCACTACTTGAGCAAACATGGTGTTTTTCTTTAAAACAGGCCTTGGGGTGAAGGTCTCTCTGCACTGGGGACAGCTGTAGACACCAGTATGATCATCCTGATCCCAGCAGCCCTTAATACAGCCCATACAGTAACTGTGTCCACAGGAAATAGTCACTGGATCCTTTAGTAGATCCAGACAGATCGGACAGCTGAACTGGTCCTGATCCAGTAACACTCCACCTTCAGCCATATTACTGCTCAGGCTGACAGAGACAGAGTTAAGTTTCGTTTCTCTGAAACTGCGTGAGAGAGAGAAAGAGTGATACTTCCTGGTTCTGCCCACAGCTGCAGGAGGAGTGGTGTTGGACTCAGGCCAGGCTGAGCGGAGAGTGGATATTTATTATTTAGTTCCAAAAATATCGCGCGCGTGGAGCTGTGAAATGAACAGAACAGTATCGGTGAATGTCCAGATGTGAAGCGAGCGAGCAGACAACCAATCCGCGTGAAGGAGCTTTTGTTTTGCGTGCAGAAATGCAGTCCCGCGACTACCGCGAGCACGGAGCTGTGACATGAGCGAACTTGCTCTCGCAAGAAAATGTATTTCCTCTCGATGAGATACGGAGTGTGTCCCAATACTCGAAAAATGCACCCTCCTTTCCTAAACTACCACCTGCTCTTCCCCGTGCCCCGTAAACCCTTCTTTGTGTCCTAATCTAATGTTGCTGATTTTATACTAATTACATATTCATGGTTAGAAATTAATGTCTCGACGCAAACCGCAATGTCAGGTACATTGTATACTGTAAATGCAAATACTTGTACTCAAAACATTCAGGCAGTTTTGCATACTTCCGGGAGTGGAGTAAAGGAGGTGGGGAGTGAAGAATATTGGGACGCACCCACTGAGTGGCTTCTTTTTTTTTCAAATTTGTTGACTCTGTACTTTAATAATAACTGGTCTGCACTCTCCCCAGTCTACAGCAGAGGCTGAGACAACACACATAATACCAAATACAGGGCACATATCCACATGCACAGCAGCACAGACATATACATGCTAATATACACTTTAAAGAGATGCTCCTCTGCACATTACATGTTGTGATGGGAGCTTGTGCAGAAAACAGCGCTGTGGTAAATGTGTGCAATGATAGAGATACCAACACCAACTCAGATCCAACCCAGCGCTTAGCTGGGGCTTTAATAAACCAACATTAAAGTTGGTACAAACACAAGAAGAAAACAGAAAAATAAACCTAACTCCATTTTGGAGTCTACATTCACTTCTTCTTCTCTGATTCCCTCCCTACACCTGGATCACTAAGTGATTGACCAGAGCATCAAACAAACACGAAAGCGCAATATATCAATAACAGGTGACAGTGACATTTCAGTCTGTCTCACAGGTTATATATTAATAACAGGGGTGAGTGATATTTCAGTCTGTCTCACAGTTATATATTAATAACAGGGTGAGTGATATTTCAGTCTGTCTCACAGGTTATATATTAATAACAGGGTGAGTGATATTTCAGTCTGTCTCACAATTATATATTAATAACAGGGTGAGTGATATTTCAGTCTGTCTCACAGGTTATATATTAATAACTGGGTGAGTTATATTTCAGTCTGTCTCACAGGTTATATATTAATAACAGGGTGAGTGATGTTTCAGTCTGTCTCACAGGTTATATATTAATAACTGGGTGAGTTATATTTCAGTCTGTCTCACAGGTTATATATTAATAACAGGGGTGAGTGATATTTCAGTCTGTCTCACAGGTTATATATTAATAAGAGGGTGAGTGATGTTTCAGTCTGTCTCACAGGTTATATATTAATAACAGGGGTGAGTGATATTTCAGTCTGTCTCACAGGTTATATATTAATAACAGGGGTGAGTGATATTTCAGTCTGTCTCACAGTTATATATTAATAACAGGGTGAGTGATATTTCAGTCTGTCTCACAGTTTATATATTAATAACTGGGTGAGTGATATTTCAGTCTGTCTCACAGGTTATATATTAATAACAGGGTGAGTGATGTTTCAGTCTGTCTCACAGGTTATATATTAATAACAGGGTGAGTGATATTTCAGTCTGTCTCACAGGTTATATATTAATAACAGGGTGAGTGATGTTTCAGTCTGTCTCACAGGTTATATATTAATAACAGGGTGAGTGATATTTCAGTCTGTCTCACAGGTTATATATTAATAACAGGGTGAGTGATATTTCAATCTGTCTCACAGGTTATATATTAATAACAGGGTGAGTGATATTTCAGTCTGTCTCACAGGTTATATATTAATAACAGCGGTGAGTTATATTTCAGTCTGTCTCACAGGTTATATATTAATAACAGGGTGAGTGATATTTCAGTCTGTCTCACAGGTTATATATTAATAACTGGGTGAGTTATATTTCAGTCTGTCTCACAGGTTATATATTAATAACAGGGGTGAGTGATATTTCAGTCTGTCTCACAGGTTATATATTAATAAGAGGGTGAGTGATGTTTCAGTCTGTCTCACAGGTTATATATTAATAACAGGGGTGAGTGATATTTCAGTCTGTCTCACAGGTTATATATTAATAACAGGGGTGAGTGATATTTCAGTCTGTCTCACAGGTTATATATTAATAACAGGGTGAGTGATATTTCAGTCTGTCTCACAGGTTATATATTAATAACAGCGGTGAGTTATATTTCAGTCTGTCTCACAGGTTATATATTAATAACAGGGTGAGTGATATTTCAGTCTGTCTCACAGTTTATATATTAATAACTGGGTGAGTGATATTTCAGTCTGTCTCACAGGTTATATATTAATAACAGGGTGAGTGATATTTCAGTCTGTGTCACAGGTTATATATTAATAACAGGGTGAGTGATATTTCAGTCTGTCTCACAGGTTATATATTAATAACAGGGTGAGTGATATTTCAGTCTGTCTCACAGGTTATATATTAATAACAGGGTGAGTGATATTTCAGTCTGTCTCACAGGTTATATATTAATAACAGGGTGAGTGATATTTCAGTCTGTCTCACAGGTTATATATTAATAACAGGGTGAGTGATATTTCAGTCTGTCTCACAGGTTATATATTAATAACAGGGGTGAGTGATATTTAATTCTGTCTCACAGGTTATATATTAATAACAGGGTGAGTGATATTTCAGTCTGTCTCACAGGTTATATATTAATAACAGGGGTGAGTGATATTTCTGTCTGTCTCACAGGTTATATATTAATAACAGGGTGAGGGATATTTCAGTCTGTCTCACAATATATTCGTTTCTCACTCCAAGATTTATACGTAGAGTTTCTTTATCGTTTTCAAATGCTTTATTGTGCAACAGGGGAAGAAAATTGAATGCAAACTTTTTGGCTGCAAAGCCTTTTTCAGTGTGCCATGGTGCATTGTCTCCAACCCAATTTATAAGCAGAATGTCTCAATTCATTACAGCTTACAAATAATTAATCAATTAAATACAATTACTCATAGGCGAGTGCTATAACATTCTGGTACAGATTTTTCAATGAACCATAACAATCCACTCAAGGAAGTTAAATTAAACAACAATATATATAAATGTGGCAATATATAGAGCATTAAAAATATTGTTGTGAAACCTCACTCACCCACATCCTCCTATTCCTCTCCATTCCAAGTAGATAGAAACCTGTATAGCTGCAGTGTCTGTCATTTTTTTGGGTACACCAGTGCTTCCCAAGCCTTTTCCGTCAGGCCTGGTAATAGAACATTCTTTAAGCCACCCCCCCCCCCCCCCCCCCCAAAGTACACACGTCTGTACCTTATCTTTCAACTCCACCCCACCCCACCCCCTTGCTGTCTCTCTGCGGCCCCCCCTCGGGGGTAACCCTCCCATCTCTTTGGGAAGCGCAGGGCTACACTGTCCCATGGTCTCCATCAGTACACCCAGGTCTACTGCAGGTTACAACAGCTTCTCCACATGGCTGGCAAGCTAAGCTAGTCACCTGGCTAAAGGCTGGGACAGCAGGGCTGATTGAGGAATATTACCCTCAGAAAGAGGTGAGCCCCTGGTGTCCTGCCCATCCTTTTGCTACCTGCTTCCTGTGCCAGGAGGAAGTGGCATGTCCGTCTCACCCTGGTACTCAGAGATGCTTAAGGACTGAACGGACCCCTGGCCAAAATTAATTCCGGAATCTTGTCCAGTGGAGGCAGGCTGAAAAGGTGGAGGGCGACAAAGCCAGGACTCTCTTCCTCAGGGCGACGTGCATGCCTTCAGTATTCTCTGTCCACATCTGCTAAGTGCTGCCACCTACTGTCAAACCACACAGCAACAGGTTTGGTAATGACTGACAGCTATAGATGTGTTTCTACAAAACTATAATGGAAATGTACACAACTTTTCCAAAAAATAGTGTATTCAGTATGGGGTGATTGTTGTTAAATAATTAATTATTGTTAAATCGTTGATTGCAGTTTTTGAAAACGTATTAATGATACAGATTCACACCATGTTTTTGATTCATTCATTTTTGGGAAGATCAGACTCAGTGCTTCTCAGGGCTTCATAATAGAGCCTACATTAGTGAAGTTTGATTTTAAAGTTTTTATTTTAATACTTTTTTTGTCAAGCTTTTGAGGAAGTTTCTCCCTAATTGACTCATACATCGACAATGACATTTCATTTTAAAGGAGTTTGTTAGCCAATGACATGTACTATGTGTGTGTGTGTGTGTGTGTGTGTGTGTGTGTGTGTGTGTGTGTGTGTGTGTGTGTGTGTGTGTGTGTGTGTGTGTGTGTGTGTGTGTGAATAACGGGCGTGACAGAGATGAGTGATTTCTTTATGACAGCATAAAAACATCTGACATCTTTAGTTTAATTTTACATTAGGTGTAGATCCATATTGGGATATGGAACATATGCAGGCTATATGGAATAAACACAAGCTATATGGAATATATGTAGTCAGCTGTGTGTGCAGAGAGCAGATATTTCAAAAGTATCACTTACTGCTGGGTGGGTCTAACTCAAGGCTGGTATTCATCTGGTACCAGAGGTCTGAGCTGCTATTCTGATTGACCATCGCTACGCTCACTGTCCAAGCACACAGTAACAGGTTGGGTCAACACTAGCATTTATACGTTTATCTCTACATAATTACCATGTGCTTAACTGAAATAACCTCCTGCTACCCAATCCCAGTTCTAACATTCCGCCAGCACTCTGTCCCAGACATATAAATACAGACAGACCATGCTGATGGGGCCTAACACAGCTGATGAGATACAGGCAGACCATGCTGATGGGGCCTAACACAGCTGATGAGATACAGGCAGACCATGCTGATGGGGCCTAACACAGCTGATGAGATACAGGCAGACCATGCTGATGGGGCCTAACACAGCTGATGAAATACAGACAGACCATGCTGATGGGGCCTAACACAGCTGATGAGATACAGGCAGACCATGCTGATGGGGCCTAACACAGCTGATGAGATACAGACATACCATGCTGATGGGGCCTAACACAGCTGATGAGATACAGGCAGACCATGCTGATGGGGTCTAACACAGCTGATGAGATACAGGCAGACCATGCTGATGGGGCCTAACACAGCTGATGAAATACAGGCAGACCATGCTGATGGGGACTAACACAGCTGATGAGATACAGTCAGACCATGCTGATGGGGACTAACACAGCTGATGAAATACAGACATACCATGCTGATGGGGCCTAACACAGCTGATGAAATACAGACAGACCATGCTGATGGGGACTAACACAGCTGATGAGATACAGGTAGACCATGCTGATGGAGCCTAACACAGTTGATGAGATACAGGCAGACCATGCTGATGGGACCTAACACAGCTGATGAGATACAGGCAGACCATGCTGATGGGGCCTAACACAGCAGTTGGTTAGCGGTATGACTCACGTTATGGTGGGTTAATGTCCAGACTCCTTTTGCCAACTTCTGTCATCACAGACTGGACAGTATTCTTCCTCTCCTCATTCTTTCTCTGTTCTTTATGAATTTTGCGTTCTTTTGCTGTAAAACACAACATTCATGCATTTACTTTTTTTAAATTGTAGATAGGCATTAAAATATTTTGATTAAAAGTTACTACCAATTTTGATAATCCTAAAATGAATCAAGTCAACAGTCAACTAAGGGGTCCCTGTGGAACTAATCAAAGTGAATTATATTTTCTTCTTGGTGCTGTTATTCTTGAAGAGAAATAAAACGCCAAATAGCGAACACACGATTTTGCCATCAGTATATTCACAGTACAGAGTAATGCAATGCTTGGATTAGTATACTCACATTTTAGAGTAATGCAATGCTTGGATTAGTATATTCACAGTTTAGAGTAATGCAATGCTTGGATCAGTATACTCACAGTTTAGAGTAATGCAATGCTTGGATCAGTATACTCACAATATAGGGTAATACAATGCTTGGATCAGTATACTCACGGTTTAGAGTAATGCAAGGCTTGGTCTTTAACTTAGCTGGCAATTTGCTTTTCTCTGTGTCTTTCTCCAGCTTTGCCATTAATAAAGATCCAAACATCTCCAAGAGTTCTTTCTCTCTCCTCCTCCATTCCTTCTCATATTGTGCCTTCAGTTCTTTCTCCCTTCTGCTCAGCTCCTCCTCGTAGCACTCCTTCATTTCTTCAACCTCCTTCCTCTTGAACTTGTTCTCCAGCTCACGGGAGACCTGACTCATGTCAGCAGATAACAGCTCCTCATCTTTTTCCGCCACCATCTCCTCCATCTTCTCCAGCAGCTCTGACACCTGACTGCCGTTGCCCTTGATCTTGTTGTTAAAGAGGTGAAACCTGTTCCCGCATTTTCCCACCAGCCCTCCCTCTCTATGTGCTGCTCTATGGACGTTTCTCTCAGTCTGTCCCCATAGGTGAACAACACTATAGCGTGAGTCCAGATGTCCTGTCCGAGACAGCACAGGTGATCCTCTAGCGCCCTCCTGTGTCTCTCTTTGTAGGCCACATTGACAGGGATTACTAGAAGGATAGCGTGGGCTCCTGGGACACACGAAGACAGACCCTTCATGATCTCTTTACCCTGCTCCAAGGTGCATCGTGCTGGATTATCCCACCAGCCTGGGGTGCGCTTATAACTGTGATCCGTCTCCCGGAGACCACACCCTTCTCTACCTCACAGCACACCGACTCACAGGTGGGGAACGCTTCTCGCCCCAGCATGGTGGTCACCACCGCGTTCTTCCCAGACGATTTCTGCCCCATCAGGACAACCCGCATCACAGGAAGATGATTGTTTGCCCCTGCAATGTCAATCGACATGAAATAGACAGTCATTGCTTATCCAAGCCACCATACGGAGTACCATCACAGCTGAGAGGGCTTTGAGTTTTTTTCATTCAGAACCCCTCGGCTCTTTAGTGTTTAGTTTCAGGGTAGGAGATTGTAAGATAATACTGCAGTTGCAGTTCAGCAACTATGTCCCATGCTCACCTTGACCAGGGCTGTGTCCGAATCAAAGCCCTATCTACTGCGTCCTGTGTACTGGCAGATGTGTGCTGTTCCATGTGTACTGTTTAGTATGTGATGTGCAGTACACGAAGCAAAGCTGAGCCTCACTTTTTTTTAAACAAAGCTGCGCATCATGTTTATGCAACCAAAGTATTTGATGATTCTTTTATTTAACCAGGGATATGCCAATTGAGAGCAAAGCTCTCTTTTACAATGGTGCCCTGAGAATACAGCAATGCAATGATAAAACACAACAATACATTTAAATATTACAAGAGTAGTGTGAACAATATGAAAATGATTCAAAATTAACGAATACATTATGAAAAGCAAGTACAAGATTCCTGAATACTAGTCAGTCTGTCCAATTTGAGGGTAACCTGTAACTGATTCCATTTAAAAGGTGCATAGAAGGCTAAAGCAACCTCTCCAGTTTCAGTATTCACACGTGGGTTACAGAGAGTGAAATATTCTTGAGAACAAGTATACTGTGCTATAGATCTAAACTAAAACAAGAAACAGATATAAATGGCAACTTATTTAACATTGCTTTATAAATGAACATAAGGCAGTGGTATTCCCTTTTGGCAAGATCATTTATGTATAAAGTAAAGAGCAAAGGACCTAATATGGAGCTCTGGGGCACCCCTATGGAAACCTCAAGAAAACTAGACTGATGCCCATCCATCACTATTGCTTGAGTTCTGCCATTAAGGTAACACTCAAACCACTTACAGTTATTACCATCAAAACCAATTGATTTAAGCTCATCTAGAAGAATAGTGTGATTTACCATGTCAAAAGCTTTTGATAAATCAATAAATAGGGCAAAGCAATGCTCTCTCTTATCCAGTGAACAGATTATATCATTTACCACCTTGCAAGCTGCAGTCACAGTACTGTGCCCAGGCCTAAAACCAGACTGATATGAGTTTGAAATACTATTTGTAGATAAATAAAAACAAACTTGTTTATTCACCAATTTTTCAAAAATTTTGGCTAAACAAGGAAGTTTGGAGATTGGGCGGTAATTATTTGTGTCATTAACCTCTCCGGTTTTAAATAAAAGAGAGACTTGAGCTACTTTCCAAACTTTAGGATTCCTTCCCCCAGCAATTGTCAGTTTAAAAATGTGAGTCAACGGTAAAACCAAAATGGGAGCTGCCAGTAAAAGCAATCTTGAATCGGCACCAGTAGCTTTTTTTGGATCAATGGTCATTAACTCATGAAGTACCTCATGTACAGAGAAATACCTCAGTGTAAAATTCAACCTGATAAACCTTTCCATACTGGGTGTGTGAGTGTTGCAGGGCAGATATTTTTTTCAAATAGATTACCAGAATCAATGAAATGTTCATTAAACACATTAAATATTTGCTGTTTATCTGATACAGTTTTAGAATCATAAATAAGATGATTTGGTAGAGGAGAGACCTGTACATTATTTAGCGCCTTAACAGTTTCCAAAATTTACCAAGATTGCCATAACAATCTAACAATTTGTTAACAAAATATGATGATTTGGCCTCTCTGATTTTCGAATGCACTTATTCCTAAATTGATGAAAAGCTTGCCAATCCTTTGGCGATTTTGATATGCGTGCTATGGCCCATGCAACATCTCTTTCCCTTAAAAAATCAGAAAGCTCGACTGAGAACCATGGATTTCTATTTTTTACCCTGAACTTCTTAAATGGAGCATGCCTATTTTCAATAAAATCAAAAACATCAATAAAATGTCTAAGAGCTAATTCAGGCTCTGGAATGCTACATACTCTTCCAATATCACTGTGGAAAAGGTCATGCAGAAATGCTTGATCAACAAAATGCTTAAAATCCCTCTTGACATGAATACAGGATGGATATGTGAGCTTTTTGGTGTATCGAATACAGGCAATTGGACAATGATCGCTTAGGTCCAAGGAGAAAACACCACTTGCTACATATTTATGTGGTCTATTTGTCAATATCAGATCCAGGAGGGTTGCATTTTCAGGATTCTTTAGATCAGGTCTAGTTGGTGTGGAGATGAGCTAAATTTAATTCAGTACAATCATTTTTCAAACAGTCAGAGGCTTTAGATAACCAATCAAAGTTCAGATCACCTTTAACAACCATTTCAGAGGTCTCGTGTAACATCAATTAATTACCTAGATTATCAATGGCATTTTGTGTTGCTGATGGAGGACCATAAACACCAAAAATAAATATGGACTCAAGAGTATTCAAGGAGACAGCGAATGATAAGAGCTCAAACTGTTTGGCTAAAGAGATGGAATGAAGTAAAGATACTACAAAACAGTTTTTTACAAAGATGGCGACACCACCCTCACGTGAGGCTCTGTCTGTTCTATAAATATTGTAACCATCCAGTGTTATGATATCATCCTTGACTTTACTTGATAGCCAGGTTTCTGTTAACACTAGAATATCAGGATCTGATTGTTTAACCAAAATCCCAACGGAATCCAGTTTTGGCATAAGACTCCTTATATTTAAATGCATTATTGCAAGACCACTGCGATTTAATAAGTCACTGGGAGCGTCAAGAGTAGTCCTAGTGTATGTATTGTCAGATAATATTTATTTATTTTCCACACCAGCACAGCCTGCAGCTCGAGTCAAAGAAAAAGGAATATAATTAAGATTGTTACAATGTACTCCATGATGGGACTTAATACTATTTTTAGGAGGCCTACTGGTAATTACAGTGCAAATAGGAAAAAAATAATAATGTGAGGCTGTTTTAGTAGGATCACGATCGATTATGGTGAATGTGGGGCCGCCACACCACACGGAGGAGCTAGTAAGTGTGGATGAGTGTTTTATCGGAGAGAAGAAATTTAGTCAACGTTGTGCCCAGACACGTGGGCACTGCATCGAGTCAGTTTCGACGGTATTTTGGACTGTATAAAATATATTTTCAGTTAAAATGCGTGTACCCAGCCCTTCTTTTCTAAAAAAGCGTACTTCTTAAAAAGCTATACTAGCTGTTAACACATAACACGCTAGCTAGCTAACGTTAATGGTTACAGTTTACGTGTCTGCAAAAATAGTCAAAAATATCCACAACGCAACACTGTTGTGACGTCCTAAAAACTTCCGTTATTAAAGCTGGAAACTCAGTGACGATGTTAAAATGGTATTCAACCCTGTCTGTCCGACTTACTAGGGATTCCTAATAAACGTGAATGACTAACGCCTGCATTGAGCTAGAGCCCAAGAAAGAGATCTCTCACGGGCTCTGCTTTGAGGTTTCTGTGAAATGATCCGTCATGTTAACATTCACTATTACATCACAATGGATTATGACGCTCGTTGTTCTTTATATTTAGGTGTTTTGCTGCTTGATTTTAGACCACTTATCAGATTTATCGCGTTTACTTGATCTTGTTTTTTCTTCATCCTACAACCGATACATCTGATTGAACTGTTTTGGATAATTCCACCCACTTCGCGTCTTCCATAATGATGGCGATTTGGCGTGGAATTGTCTTCGCTTTTTGGTTGGCCTACCTAAATTTTGTGCCTCAGATCCTTCTGAACTTCGTCGAGTTTTTGAATGGAGAACATCAAGGTAAGAATTATTGGACATAATTATGCGATGCCTGTCTGTGTCTTCATTTGGAGCAGTTTTATGTAACGTTATTGGTTAATACTGATAAAGGTCTAGCCTCGCTAATATTTTGCCCCCGATGATAATATTCGGTTAACTAACTAGCACCGATCAGACCTGACCTAAAAGCGTCCGTGATGGCAGGCTGATCAATGTACACTTAATAGATGCTTTTTGACTGTTAATTGTTCGCGACCATTTGTCATTAATATCAAAAATGAAATGTGCTCAAGGCAATGTCACCAACAACACCGCGGTTGGTCCCATGTGGTCAGACGGCGCCCTCCTTCCCATCAAGGAGCGGGTAGCGCTCTCTGCTGAAACTGTAAGTACTTTATTTGTCTTTTGCATAAAAAGTCGAATTTAGTATTTTAATAACGTGGCTAAAATATGCGTAAAAGCATATAATTTAACCTCCTATGAGTGGTACCTGTAAAATAAAGGGACCTACGTGCTGTTTACACTGTAGCCTATTTGAAAATAGTAATACAATGGACTGGCTAATCAATCCCGTGTGTGTTAATATTGGGGTCTTTTAACTGTATCCCCTTGGAGCAGGTGTATTACCCCCTGTACTTTTACCTTTGTTCAGCTCATGGGAAACCTATCGGAATTCTGGAATGTGGTCCCAACTGAGTGGTTCGTGATGGGGTCGCTGATAATGTTTGCGGGGAACTGCGTAGCGTTGCTCGTGGTGAGTCATTTCTTACATTCATTTACATGATACCGCATGACTTTAGCAGACGCTAGCGCGAGCTACAGAAGCCACCGCTACAGTGGTGCACATTATCCAGTCTGCTTAATCCATGAAACATGGTACATCAGATCATTGCCTCTGGCCACTGTTGACTGAGCTAAAATAAAGCTACTGTACCATCTGTAATTTGTGCATTATCTGTACAGACCATTCGTTTTAACTGCTGAGTTTCGATTGCCTGTTCGTGCCATTGTTTTTAAATTGACTCTGTCTGTAGTTACTTGCCCTGTCTGTAGTTAATAGCCCTGTCTGTAGTTACTTGCTCTGTCTGTAGTTAAGTGTATTTTTTTTCTCTTTTCTTGCCTTTTACTTTTTAGTTTAACAGCAGGAAACACTGGCGTAAGTTATTTAAATTTTATTTAATATTAGTTTGACTTCAGTAACATTTGTTATTATTCATATTATGTTATTAAAGGCATACGGTTTTAAATTCATTTAAATTTTGTATTATTAGGGACTAAGAAAGAGCTTGATCAAAAAATCCTCAAGCTTCAGAGGGAGGTGATCGTCTCCAACAATTCTGCTTCTGTAAAGACTCTTCTGTATGAGGAGCTGAAGGTGAGATCATTTATAACCGGCTGTTTGGCCAGTGGATTAATATCAGTGATGCTGAGCACTCTAGCATGACGATATCTCGTACAGAACATCTAAGATTCGTATTGAATCCGTAATGTTTTAAATGCTTTGGTTTTTTTAAAAAAAAACTACAATTTTTCATGTAATAATTTCATATTTGAAATGGCGACGTTCCACCAGAGGCAAACAGGAATCGGTTGCACAGGCGGAAGTGAACTGTAAGGCCGCAGAAGCAGAGAGACAGAGGAGCAAAGACCACGATTTGGAAACTTGAAGCATGAGCTGGACGTCGTTCTGGACATCTGCAAGAGGAAAGAGCGGAGGCTGGAAGCCGTGACCCAAAGAAACGAGATTAGGGAACAGGAATGGGCTGACTTGGCAGAGAAGGGGCTGTCGGCCATGGAAGGGCAGTGTGAGAGGAAAGAGCGCGAGCTGAAGATCATGGTAGAGCTGTTCCAGGAGCGGGAGTACCAGCTGGCGGCCGCGGCTTTCGGTCTTCAGGAAAAGGAGGAGGAGATGGCGGACCTGATGCGGCTCTGCCAGGAAAAGGCAGAGAACATGGCCGCTTTGCAGGAAACTGTGCTACGAGAAGGACGGGAAGCTGGCAGTCCTTTTCTGCAGCGTGCTCTAGCCAGCAAGAGGCCAGTCCTGCAGGAGTAAGTACCGGTGGCTGAGAGGGTCATGCGGGTTTTAAAAGTAGGCTGTACAGGAGGATGGCGAGTCGTTGTGGCGGGCTTTCAGCTGCATTGCCGATTGCTGTCATACAGCAGAGGAAAGGTGTGTTTATGCATAAGAGCGGTGCAGGCAGGAGCCTGAAGTACTCTGTACTCTGCTTGCAGGAAAAGAGTCGCTCAGGGAGTCGGCCCCAGCAGCTGGGAATCAGCGAGCTTAAGGAGTAGCGTCTCTTGTCCCATGCAGGGTGAGCTGGCAGGCCACTAGCAACTTCATCCTGATGGCTCAGGTAAGCAGCCTCACCTGCCACTTTACCGGTGTGTACCTAGTTTTACCCTTTACCACCATTTTGTACATAATTACTAAGTGTTTGCAATGCTTTGTCCCAATGTTTTGTTACAGGAGGAGGAAACAGAGGAGGAAAAAGCCATGTCTGCATAGAAGAAGTGAGTTTTCAGCAGCCCAATCAATTGAGTTAAATTGCAGACTTTTCACACCACTGCAGGAGGCGGGGCTGATGAATGCTGTGCTTTTCTTTCTTTAACAGGCTCGCAGAGATCAAGGCAGTGAGTTGGGCCTGATCTGAAAAGATCAGCCACCTTGTCTCCACCCATAGCCTCCCGCTGCACAGGAGAAGATTGCTGCGGAAGGTGTGCATCTCGTCCATTGTAGCTGCAACGCTAACTGCTGCAGTCTAGACATTCACACTCAGGCGATTACTGTTCACTATATTACAGTCACAGGCCCACCTGGATAAATGCTTAGCAAAAGTTAGCATGCTAAACATGAGAAAGACATCAGCAGCAAATAAGCTGGGCTATTCTGTATTTGAGGCTAATTCACGCTAGTTCCACACAGTGGAGGCTCGTTTGGGCTCTGGCCAGCAATGTCTGAAGGTGAGCAACAGATTTAGATGGTTGTAAATGTATACCTTTCCCCTGATTGCTGTTTTGTCCTGCCTCTTATAGGTGAATGCATGATCCAGTTCTAAGGCCTGACTTCAGAAGGGACATGTAAGTAATGTTGCACTGGACAGTACAGCATTAACAGAATATTAGAACATACCAGAATGCTTTTCATTGATGGTCGCCCATCTTTGGTTGGATTTTTCTCAAAACGCCTCTCTTTAAAAACTGAGTTAATTTAGCTTTTACATCCAGGTGAAACGAGTGTGATTTTAGGTACTGGGGTTTCTGTAGCAGGGAAAGGAGGCAGACTCAGTATTAGTACTGGGTTTTCTGTAGAGACTTCTTCTGTATGAGGAGCTGAAGGTGGAGATCATTTATAACCGTGCCCTGTTTGGCCAGTTGGATTAATATCAGTGAATGCTAAGCACTCTAGCATGACGGATATCTCGAACGGTGTAGATTTAGTACTGGGTTTTCTGTAGCAGGGAAAAGGACTCAGTAGTTGAGAGGGAAGGCAGTGGAGGCTGGATGGGATCCAGGCAGCAAGACATCACTCTAAAGTTCAGTGAGTATTCAAAAAAGGACGGTGTCTGTGGAAATTACTGGGCATATCACACAATGGGGGGCGACAAACACCAACATTTGGGACATTATGAACGGCATCGTAACTCTGCAATCAAGAACATGGGCTGACTAGTAAGAGGTGATATTTTCCCCAGACAACTTGGTGGTAAAATATCAGAGGACTGAAGAGAATGTTTAAAAAACACAGTCATTATGCTTTAGGATGGAGAAAAGATTAAAAGATTCTGCAAAAACCACAGGATATAGTTGAGGTTTGAGAAGTTGCTGGGAAATGAGGGTGTGAGAATGAATATGTGTGGGTCTCGATCTGATGTTGCAAGGAAGCCGGCTCAGGAGGTCGTGGCTGCAGGCAGGAGGAGAGACCCAAAGGAATCAAGGGTGGAGTTTGGCTCTTATCGGCCCCGGAGGATTTACACCGAGGAGGGACAGCAGACCACCCAACACTCGGACCAGGACGGTGAGGGGAAAACACTGCCAGTGCTAATGCAGAGCGCTATAAATACTCACTATTATAGCAGCTGCTACAGAGCACCTTTAATACTCACTAATACAGCACTGCTACAGAGCGCAAATACTCACTAATATAGCACTGCTACCATGAGCGCTTAATACTCACTAATATAAGCACTGCTACAGAGCGTAAATACTCACTAATATAGCACTGCTTACAGAGCGCTAATTAGCTCACTAATATAAGCACTGCTACAGAGCGCTAATACTCACTAATACAGGCACTGCTACAGAGCGCTAATACTCATAATATAAGCACTGTCTACAGAGCGCTAAATACTCACTAATATAGCACTGCTACAGAGCGCTAATACTCACTAATATCAGCACTGCTGCCAGAGCGCTTAATACTCACTAATATAGCACTGCTGCAGAGCGCTAATATCACTAATATAGCACTGCTACAGGGGGGGGGAGCGCTAATACTCACTAATATAGTACTGCTACAGAGCGCTAATACTCACTAATATAGCACTGCTGCAGTGCGCTAATACTCACTAATACAGCACTGCTACAGGAGCGCTAATACTCACTAATATTAGCACTGCTGCAGAGCGCTAATACTACACTAATTATAGCACTGCTACAGAGCGCTAATACTCACTAATATAGCACTGCTTGCAGTGCGCTAATACTCACTATTATAGCTCTGCTTCAGAGCGCTTCTACTCACTAATATAGCACTGCTTCAGAGCGCTAATACTCACTAATACAGCACTGCTACAGAGCGCTAATACTCACTAATATAGCATTGCTGCAGAGCGCTAATACTCACTAATACAGCACTGCTACAGAGCGCTAATACTCACTAATATAGCACTGCGACAGACCGCTAATACTCACTAATATAGCACTGCTACAGAGCGCTAATACTCACTTAATATAGCACTGCTGAATACTCACTAATACAGGCTCTGCTAAAGCGCTAATACTCATCTAATACAGCACTGCTACAGAGCGCTAATACTCATCTAAGATAGCACTGCGACCAGCCTAATACTCACAATCTACAGTGCTAATATCACTAATATAGCACTGCGGACAGAGTGCTAATACTCACTATATAGCACTGCTAATACTCACAGTGCACTTAATACTTACTAATATAGCACTGCTACAGAGTGCTAATACTCACTAATACGCACTGCTACAGAGCACTAATACTCACTAATATACCGCACTGCTAGAGAGCGCTAATACTCACTAATACACATAGGCAGCGCTACAGAGCGCTAATACTCACTAATATAGCACTGCTACAGAGCGCAATAATACTCACTAATATAGCACTGTTTTTTTTCTTACAGAGCGCTCAATACTCACTAATATAAGCCACTGCTACAGAGCGCTAATACTTCACTAATATTAGCACTGCTAGAGAGCGCTAATACTCACTAATATAGCAGCGCTAATACTCACTAATATAGCACTGCTACAGCACTAAAACTGACTACACCCGTAATTTGATTTGATTGCGCATTTAGGCCCTTTTGCCCAGGCAGACTACGTACCAATCCCTTTCTCCTTTGCACTCATTCCCTTGTATTTCCCTCCATATGATAGCCTGTGTGTGGCAGAGAGGATGATGTGTTAGCGCTGGAATGGCGGGTGGGTGAGGGAAGGAGAGTCGTGGAGGTGCGTGGAAAACCGAGGCCTCGGGGACGGCAAAGGAGGACACTGGCACCTAACACTGCGATCGCTGAAGGGGTTAGGCTTTTCATAACCACAACGTGGTTCACAGGGTCCACCTGCAGGGGCGCTGTTTGCTGATACCCCACCCTTAGTGATCCCCGCTGTTCACTAGAGTCCACCTGCAGGGGCCGCTGTTGCTACCATTTGTGATTTTTCTGCCCTTTTTTTGCTTTCCTCTTTTCTCTGTGGTCAAATTGGGTGTTTGTAGTTTGGCTTCCCTGGCTTCCCGAATCTCTGCTACAACATATTCCAGAATGTTGCTCTTAAAGTAATACCTTTGTTCGCCATTTATGGTGCAGAGGGGCAAGAGGGGGAATTTTTACCCACTTTTTCCCTTTTCTCAGCTAGGCAATGCAGATAACGGGCCTTGACGGAAAGTTTGTTTTGTGGTTTTTTTTCTGCCCTCTCAGGAGCAAATTCATAAGATTGGAGATTGTGGAGACCAATTTTTATCCCTATCAGACCATCCAATCACTTGCAATGTCCTCCATCGGGTTTGGGAACATTTTCACAAGAGACTGGAAGACTTTAGTGTTGGCAGCATTGCCTTGCAGAGCCTCTAATCCCACGGGATCAGTTTGCAGCCTGAGGGGCACTAGATTCAGCACAGTGTTTGACCAGCAGCTTGGACACAGCCCCTAAACCAGGGTATTTCACAAAGCTGGATTACTGGGTTAGCTGGATAACATGCACAGGAGTAAAACCCAGAACCCTCCCAAATCTGGAACATGGACTGAAGTAAAGGAATTTTTTCCGAGTTTTTACTCAGTGCAGGTTATCCAGCTAACTCTGTAAATCCTGCTTTGTGAAATACCCGCCAGGTCAAACCTGGGCATCAGTGGCAGGCGAGGACACCGCGCAAGATTCCTTGTTTGCCTGTGCTTGCTCTACCGTCCGACCAATCAGAAGAGCTAAAGAACCTGCTATATACTCCAGGCCGGACCAGGACCATATCAGTCAAGGCCAACAAACAAAACATAGCTACAGCACAAAAAGATGTACAATGACCAACGCCAGCCGAACAGTCCTGATGTCGCCAGGAGCTGAGACTCTACGTCCGTCCCCCCCATGCGTCCACACTACGCTGCCCACAGAGAGGGTTATTTAGCCTGCCTGGCTGTGCTGCTTCAATAGCAACCCTATGGTGAACTGGGGTTGTAGCCTACCTGGCTGTGCTTCATAGAACCCTCCTGGTGAACTGGGGTTTAGCCTGTCTGGCTGTGTGCTACAATAGAAACCCTCCTGGGAATGGGGGTTAGCCTACCTGGCTGTTTGCTTCAATAGCAACCCTCCTGGAGAGCTGGGTGGCCTTTAGTCTTACATGCAGGCATTTTTGGAGGGACCCCCCCTGGCCTGCTGCGTACGCCTCATGATTTGGACATTCACGCAGTGATTCGATGGGTTACTGATGGGGTAAAATACTATACTCTTAAATAAATACTTCAATAAATATATTTTTCTTGATTTGGAAGACTAGTGTTGACAGTCTTTCTTTTAGGATATGACTAACAGACTCTCAGTAACACAATTTCCTATACATGAGTTAGAATAGCTAAGTAGCTGAAAATCAGGCTGAGCCAGTCTTCAACCCACAGCTCAGTCAAAACCAAATTCACATGAAGCGGCTTGCACAGCACTCGCGTGGCCTGTGTTAGAATCCCTTATAGTCCAGCGGGAAGGGTCAAGCTAGGTTCAAAAACGGAAAATCCGAACCACGGGCCCCGTATCCATGACAGATGGCTGCAGAGCACGCTGCCCAAAAAATACAGAATCAAAGCCCGCAAAGCACATTTATGAGATCAAAGCACTTTATGGAATCCATCTCTGCTGCAGACCAGGTTTGTGTGCAATCAAGTAACAAACAATTGGAAAGGTGGGTGTGTCGGAGAAATGGTAGCAGCGACAGCAGGATTGATGTGTAAAATCAGTCAGAGGATTACTAATCTAGGTCAACTAGTAGTGCATGCGGGCGCTGGCGGTCTTGCCCCGGCAATGGCTTTCTCGCCCTAGCGCAATAAGTACGCTTATTTGTTTATGAAAAAAACAAACACACCAAAAAAAAAAAAAGTGGTGCTGCGTTTTTATGACGGCTGTTCCTGCCTGGGATAGCGCTTGTGTGGAAAATATCACGTAGGCTATAGACCCTGTTTGGATTCTGTTGCCCTTCCGTGAACCAAATGCAGGACAGTGAAGGAAACACACTGACGATTTCTTAAGAGAATTGTTTATTTACAAAGCGCCAATGGGAGAGACAAATCAGTGTGTGTGTGTGTGGTTTAAATAAAGTACCTAACATTACATTTCAAAGGGTTGATACAGTGAATACACTATGGATGTCTGGAGACAACTGGTTTCTTAGGCCCCAACCCAAGCAGAAGTGAGGCCATTAGCAGAGCTATGCTACAGACACTATAGAAATGTAAATGGCTGTTGATTGTCGGGTTGGCTATGGTCAATGGGGGGGAGGTGACATAAGGGCCATTCAGTATACAAATTGTCTTGCAGTTGCAGTTAATTACAATACAGCGTTATACCGTGGTGTTTACAAGAAAAACCGGGAAGGGAACTATCATCCGTTTTTTGTTTTGGCTGATATCCCTACCTTTATGCCAGTCATGTAACTGCATTTGTATTGAGTCAGGTTTTTGTTATTGTAACGATGGGGGAATGCCGCTACTTTTTTACATTCCGGGTGTCCAATCCATGACGTGCGAGTGGTACTTTTTCTTGTTGATGTGCGGTTGTGGGAACATGGGGTGTGATGTAGTTGTCCTGAGTGGTGAGTAATCTCGTTCTGCACAGCTATTTAGCCAAGCCGGGACATTCTGCAGCACGGAACATACAGTATTTTGGACAGTGTCACAGTTTTTTTTTGGTTTGGCTCTGTACTCTGTTAAAAAAACAGACCCTCAGCCCTCAACTGCAAAACGAGAGGTTAAAAAAAAAAATGTCGGCAGGGGGAGAAAAAAAACACTCAACAGTGTGAGAAAAAAAACTCCCAGTGGGAAGAAATTCGAGGGGGAAAGAACAGGCTAGAGAGGGTGATGCCCGTCCTTCGCTGGCCGGCCGGCCCGGTTTAAGTGAAAGGAGAGGGGGTGTATCCTTCGCTGGCCGCCCGTTTCAGCTAAAGG
>JAKUDI010001433.1:0-11662 GCA_022702515.1 Ilyophis sp. 1 JC-2022
GTTCCTGTGTGAGTCAGCATCTTCGGCTGTCAGCAGACAAGATTCAAATTAAGCTGAAAGCTTTACTGGCCTTCAACCAATCCGTTTTTTTAACAATAACTCCTCAGTTACCACCCCCTAGCACAGAACAAGGGAGAAAAACTCCCTGAAAAATTAAAACTCCTCCACAGTCCTAGAGCCTGATAAACTATGGGTGCTTTGACCTGCTCTGGCAAGTTGGCAAGACTCAAGTTGATTACTCATGTTTACATACAAGCTTCGAAGCAGACAATCGATCCAAGACAACTTACGAATAAACTGGATGGCAGCATCGACGACGATAATTTTATACAACATCTACCCAATTAACAAAATAAAATACCTGTTTGCATTTAGCACTCTCAAAAGTAACAATTTAAATTAATTTATACAGGTCAGAAATAATATTTGTGCTCCGATTCTGTGAATATCTCTTATGAAGAGTGGGGACTCAGAAACAACCACATGCTATCAGCCAGCTCACGATCACAACCTTGTTTAAACAATTTTGGCTGGCTGAAACTGTCTCAATGATTTATCAGCTCAGCTCATTGTACGCTGCCCAGTTTGAGATTTATGAAACCTCACTTTTTCCATTACTGTTTGCTCATTTTCATTTCCCACCCAGTTAAAACCCTGACCCTATCCCCCCGCCAGATCACAGCCCCCAATGTCTTAAGCTCATGTTCTTGTTTCCTTCCCCCCAAGGATACGGCACACAGCCCATTGTCTAGGCTCATGTTCTTTGTTCCTTCCCCCCAGGTAGGGCACGCACCCCATGAACAGACGCTGGGAAGGCCTTCTCATGTTCTAACGCCGTGCAGGGATCCCCCTGACGCATGGTGGATGTTCCAGAGCCTCGGTGAGCGCATGAACACCTTCGTCCAGTACCCCTGAAGCGCATCAAGAAGTGCTTCGGCATGTGCGGATCAACCGACGTCCCAGGAGAACAAGGTGACCTGTGGGTTCATCTCATGCATCGGACTCTAAATCATCGTGCACGCGGCCTTTCTCACACTACAGAAGTGGAGCTTCTTCAATCCTACTAATACTGCTTATCACATTGACTACCATAGGTTTTGGGGACTTTGTGGCCCTCCAAAATAACAAGGCCCTGCAGAAGAAGCCCCTGTATGTGGCCTTCAGCTTTATGTACATCCCTGTGGGCCTGACCAGTGATCGGGCCTCTTAAACCTGTGTCCTCCGCTTCTTGAACATGACAGCGAGTGACGAGAGCGGGACGCGGCAGGAGCGAGCGTCGCGCGGGAAAACCGAACAGCATGAATCATCCACCTCCAGGAGGACTCTGGCCATGGACGGCTCGAATTACCGGGCGGAAAGGTGACGGACCTGCAGTCGGTCCAGCTCCTGCACGTGCTACCGCTCAGCAACGAGTCGCCGGCCGGGGTGCCCTCCCCACCAGAAACTCCTTCAGCCTCGCACTGATCCCCCAGTACTTTCACTCCGTGTCCTACAAAATTGAGGAAGATCTCCGCCGAGCACCCTGAAACAAACACAGCTTCTTCCCCTCATCCCATTAGCTCTGTGTCACCCGGCCTGCACAGACTTCACGGATAACTCAACCGGCTTAATGAAAAGAAGGAAATCCATTTGAGCCTTCGCAACACCTAACTTTCATATTATTAAAAATTCATTCCAAATGCTGCCTCCCACCAAATCTCATTTTATTAGCACTTTTTGTTATATATTTCATATATATATATATTCCAGTATATATAAATTATCTTTTTCTTTAGGAAAACGAGCAGAAGGTGGACCAAAAACGGCAACTTTGACAAGAAAACACGGCCATTGGTTCCCACGGAAAACCTAGGGAATACTAAGCATGACGCATGGATTAACTAACTTTTTTCCTGAGGATTGTTGTTCCGGAAAAAACGATGTCCACCCTTCACTCAATCCACTTTGGATGAGTCCAGAGTACAATATTTTAATGTTGGTTTCATACCAAATATTGCACACTAAAAACTATTGGTCCCACAGTATTGTATGAAAAGGGGGGGAAGGGGTAATTAATTTTTTTAAAAGGGAGTGTGCCTGTTTTGACCTTAACTTGAATTGAATCGCAGTCAAGTGCGATTTCAGTGCACAGGTCAAAACAAATAAATAATCTTGGGTCATACGCTAATTTAAAAGCATCAGGTATCATTTTTCTATTAAGCAATTAATATTTTGGAGAAAGGGAAACTGGTTTTATTTTGACTTCAGCAAATTGATCATGCCCAAAATATTGTTTGCCAATTAAGAGTCATATGCTTTAGGGAGTATCATCTAAAGATCCCTGCCATGGTTGATTTTTATTTCTATGATTATTTGACACCAACACATTTCACATATATATATGGTACATGTATCTATAGTTATGATTTTTCAGATTGTATAAAATATGAAATAGAAATGGGGGCAGCAAGGATTTTTTAAAAAGTCTTGCCAGTTTAAAAAAAGTCAACAAATGCCATGTACTTTGTTAAAACTGGTATGCATATTTCAGAAAACAGGATTTGAAAACAATAGTAAATCTAGCAATTCAATTAAATATTAAAAGCAAATTAAATCTTGGAATTGAGTTTTTTCAAAATAGTTAGTTAATTTTTTGCCACTTTAAATAATTTCCAACAATTAAATGTAATGGAAAACTGTGTTACAATACTTGCTTTTTCAAACTTTTGATTAAATGGGACTTATTTGTTTAAATGGATGAAGTGAATTGTCATGGGATTATAATAATATTTTGCTCTCAGGTTTAGGAAATTAATAAGCCTTCTGTGTTTCTAAGCTTCCCCCAAGAAAAATACAAAAAAAAAAAATAGAAATGTGGGGCATGGAGGAGAAGGAGAGGGTGAAACTGCAATTTAGATATTCTAATGCTGAATTCTTTCATCTGTAAAATAAAAACTATATATACATATCAATTTATTTTTTTAAAGAAATACACATTTTCCCAGGAAAAGCTCATTTGGAGATGCATCATCTTAATCAAGGGAAGCTTTCTGGTCGGATGACGACGGTGGTCGGCCGGCTTCACAGCACAGCAGAGCATTCAACACACTCCCCGCATAATATAAATGGAGGGCAGAACTGAGGCTACAGACTTATGATGCAATTCGTGTAAGGATGTCAAGAATGAGGACAGTTCGGCTGATGGATGTGTAGCACTCAAGATCGAGATGTGGCAATAAGGGGCCTGAAAAAACAGAAAACAAGGCACAGACAATATTACAAATCAATCCAAACCATCCCAAATCAACCGGCCACTGGCTGGCTTTAACTCATACATAACGAATATAGTTATTACTGTGTCGCTCTCAAATAAATCGCCAAGAAAAGAAACTGTGATTCAAAAAAGCATCTATCTCAAGAAAAGCCATCAGAGTAGACCACAATATTGGGCATTATTCGCCAGGCCCTGTACTAAGCAGCGTCTATTAACCATTGTTTTAATGCAAATTTGTTCTGCTGCTAGTCGCACAACAGGTTGGAGCCCGAATGCAATTTTAAATGCAGGCTTTCATGATAACACAACAAGAGCATGTGCTACTCACTACTGAGGTTGAAATGGACTAATGCATTCCTACAATTAATGTCATATCAGGACATCCAATTGGCAGTTTTTTGGCCAAATCCTCAATATGTATAATAATAATAACAATAATAATAAAACTTAGATATTCATATAAGCATAAATAAGCCTAATTCTCAAAAGAGTGGTAGAGGAATGCCAGGAAAAAAGCTGAATCTATTATAGCTCTGTAACTTACTGAAAAGGGTTTCATTTTCTAAGAATTTAAGCCACATGTAAATATGTGATTTTATAAATTACTGTAGGACACAATATTATTTGGTATTTTCACAATAAAGTACAAAGGCATTTTTACTTAATTTAATATTAATATTCCACACAATGTCTTCTGTGCCAGGATTAAATGTGCCTTTAATGGAAAATGCCATCTTTCATTCATGGTTTTTCTTAAACAAAGGCACATTGTTAATCTGGACATTTGATACCTTTTGTTAATTTGTCATTTGCAAACCAGACTATAATTTTAGTTATTCACTTTTAATTCTGAACACCGCACAGTGACAACTAAGCCAAATGTTCACTAATGTTTGCAGATTATAAAGAGTGAAACATGGGTATATACTTGCTCAAAAGCTTAAAGAGAGCTATAAAGTTATAAAGAGAGATTAAACTTCAAAGCAAATCAACAAACTTTTCAGCCATGCTTTTGTTAATATCCAGCCTTACATGCTCTATTTGACAACCAATGCATGTATGGATATAGATTGCAGAATTGCTCATAAATGCTTGATATACTAGTTTATATAATGTAGATAATTGTTGTCATGATTTTCCCCCTAAAATGGGTTGATACTTCACTTGTTGTTCAGTTCAATTGATGTTGCTTGCTGAAGACTTTCCCAATAACAAATCAAACTACAAAAATCCCATACAAGAATATTTGAAATATAACAATTTATATAAAGGATCCTTCCCTCTGACATAAATATGGGAAAACCCGAAGGTTCTAGAGTTCCCTTGGCGATAAACTGTCTTATTCCGGTTTCCCATTGAATTAATTTATTAATAGAGGAGGCTTTATCCACGGTTAGCTGTCACCGTAAAGCAAAAAAAAATAAAAAAATAAAAAAGTTTAGTTTTGAATAAGGAAAGTGATTTTAAAATTTTTCACTGCTTTTGAATGAATAATAAAACTGCATTCAATTATACATCCTTATGGTGATCATCAACTGAAGCGACTAGGTTTAGAATTTATTCAATTTAACCACAATGCATACTGTCCTTAACTTGGAATAACAAGGATCATATTTTTTTTTTCATTTGCACACTATACACATATACTTTAGTTTAGCAATCAATAAAACCATACAATATCTCAAAGGTGACAAAAGGAACCATTATCTGTAACTGTGGTTAAATTGAATAGGTCTCTTCTTTAGCTCTCACTGTGGATAAAGGTTTATTTCTTTCTGTGGATAACATGTAAATTGTTGGAATTTAACTTCTCTTTTTAATATTTATTCATATATCTATTTAGTTATTTATGATAATGCTGCATTGCAGCTACCTGCATGAATTGGAAGTATGTTTTGGAATGCTTGGATTAAGATGGTTATGAATCTTTCGATGTCCTATTTTTATTTCTTTTTTATGTCTGCTTTTGAGCAAGTGTATTAGAAACAGTATCCCCTTATGTATAACTGTTTTGTTTTTTTCCATCAACAACATCATTTTTTGCCTTGAGTAAAATCTTGAGACAAAGGACAACAGTTGTGACAAGAACAAAAGTGGTAAAATTGCACTACTTCTTGCTTCAGATTAAAACAGAATGTATTTTAAAAACACATAACAGACCTTTGGACTATTTGTATTGTTAATTGCTTGTACCCATCTTTTTTAATATTGACCCATATGTCTCCATCCATAAAGGGTGGGGACAAATGAGGGCAAACCGCATACACAGGCAAAAATACCAAAAACACAACTACCTTGAATACATGATTTAAAAACTTGCAGTAACCTTCGCATCCTAGTTACATCCAAAACATTTACAGATTGATTCGTCCCTGGTGGCTATATTGACTTCACCAAACACATCCCTCCACTTCTCTCTGATCAACTTGCAGTGGTACTGTTTCTCTTCCTCTACAAAATGATTTGAAAAAATGTATGTGTGAGAGTAAGACATTTTATTGTGTGCATGATTTGGTGTGGATGACACACTCAGAGTGGTGAGGTCACCACTGAATTAAACCCCCCCAAGCCTTTAACCTTTGATTGTGTGTCTGGCAGTACTTTCAATTGCACACCTCGCATACCGAATGGTACATTTCACTGCATTATTTGATCCATAATGAGGTGCTCAGGTAGTAAAACTACTTGCCAAGGGAGCTGGCTGATACCTACCATGTTCACATTGCACGCTTCAGTTTTGTCCTATTGGGTGAAGTGTTACCTTCAGATTTGCATCTGTGGCATTTTTCTAGCCAACAAAATGTGTCAGGGCCACATATACTACCAGTTGGTATACACATAGCTTGTCACTAATTGGGGCATGGCTCTTTTGTGGTATTGTGTGACCTGTGCTGTTGGCGAGACTACTGTGGGCAGGTGCATGAGAGAAGTGTGCCTGTTTCAGCTGCAATTTTACATACACTGCCTGGCCAAAAAAAAAGTTGCACACTCTAATATGTCGTTGGACCGGCTTTTATCTTTCATTTCGGTGCACATTCGTCGTAGCATTGTTTCGACAACCTTATGCAACGTCACAACATTTATGTCTGTCCAGAGTTGCATTCATTTTTAGCCGAGATCTTGTATTGACCATGGAAGAGTCCGTAAAGTCTTCTCCAGCACATCCCAAAGACTTTCAATGGGGTTAAGGTCAGGGCTCTGGTGGCCAATTCATGCGTGAAAATGATTCCTCATGCTCCCTGAACCACTCTTTCACAATTTGAGCTCGATGAATCTTGGCATTGTTGTCCTGGAATATGCCCATTGATTGGATAACCTGGTCATTCAGTACATTCAGGTACTCAGCTGACTTAATTTTATTTCTGCATAACGTTGCTGAGCCAAAACCTGACCAATTGAAGCAACCCCTGTAAGAAAGAGGTGAGTCAGGTTCGGAGTACCAGATGCGGCGGGAGGATTCAGAAAGTTTCCTAAAAGGACACCACAAGGACGGAAAACTTCCGTAGATAAGGAAAGAAAATAAAAGAGAAAATGAAACAGGCTCCCACTCTCCACCAGAGAACATAATAAGAGGGAGGCTGGAAAAAAGGGAGAACGGAAAACGACCCGCAGAAAATCGGGCAAACTCATAGACACGAGAGAGTAAAGGACAAATCGCCTATAGCCTCTCACTATAGAGAGGGAATGTAAAAAAGGCGATGAAAAAACAAAGGAGGGAAATAAAAAGGGCTCCCGACTCAATATTAGAGCGAAACTAAAGGGAGACGAACGGGAACACAGAAGAGGAAAACGACCCGATATACGAGCGAAACGAAAAACAAAGAACAGATCGCCTCCAACTCTCAATAGAGTGGAAAACTAAAGAAAGGCGAACAAGAACAGAAAAAGAAAAACCTTTCATTTCAATAATGAAAGCAGCCAGAGAGATGTGGACAGGAAAAAGCAAAGACAAAGCTGTCTCGGCTGCACAGGACTGGAGTACCAAAGCGGGGGGCAAAAAGTGCAGAGAGAGAGAATTCCTAAACAATTCTAACTGCACAGAGGGCAACTCCCGCATTACCTCAAAGCAGAGTGATGATGCAAAGTGGTGGTTCTTAAAGGGATATTTCCCCTTTGTGTGACAGAATTAATTTTGTGGAGCCTACCTCATTATATTTGCGTAGCGTGAATACTAGCAACGTCAACTGTCCCTGCTGACTGTTAACGGCATCCCCGGTCGTCCCGGTTGTCAGGCTCCCCATTTACTCCCATTCATTTTCGGGACCTCACCAAAATTAATTGTTTTAAAGCACACACACTAACTACGGCAGATGATAAAAGAGAACACGACAGTGAAAAGTTACGTGTTTGTTTAAGCACACTGATTCCTAACCTTACCGGCTCTGTATCAAAACGCAAGACAATAAAGAAGCCCGGAAGCAGGAAACGCGGAGCTTAAGTTGTGGATAGGTAACGGCTGAGTACCTGAGAGAGTGAAAAGCCGGAAGAGAGTAGAAAAATGAACCGACAGCGCCATCGCGCTGCTCCAGTGGCGAAAGACCGCAAAGGGAGAAGACTGCCAAAAACCCATGACAACCCCAGATCATAACACTGCCTCCAGAGGCTTGTACAGTGGGCACTATGCATGACGGGTGCAACGGCAACTTTAAAAAAAATCTCCAGGCATTGTACAAAGCATATTTGGAAATTCCAAATTGGGAAGAATAAATGGGGAGAATAAGAATTTAACTGGTGTAGTATAAGCAGCTCCATACTTTAGGGATGAACTTTCAGTATTCCATAGCACATTTTTGTGAATGACTATAACAGACAAGATACTACGGAAGCAATGATTAGATTTTCTTTCTCTCATGTTACAATGAGTAATGGCTCAATCTGCAATACAAACTGACTAATAATCAAGAGAAATTGGAAGGGGCAAACTAGACCAAGTGGCCTAGATTCAATTGTGGGAATGGGATCAGTTTTCACTGCGTATAGTATGTCATCCGATTGTTTCATAAAATTTTCGAAAATGTGTCATATTAAAAAAAAAAAAAAAAGAGTTATGTACCATAAGCTATGATTCATGGGTTATATTTCCCTCTCCGTTTTAATATTATGACATCAAATTTTTGCCTATGGATTCACTAAATGTGTATTGTCGGTCATCCGCAATAGTTCTCGACAAACAGTCCAAGACAAAGCAAACAAGAGGACTGAAACTGCAGACAGTTGTCTTGGAAACGGATGTGACAGCAGCAGCTGAAAATATGAGAATGGCAACTGAAACATTTATAAGAAATGAAAAGGATCTCATTCACATTTAAACAAGCGCTGTTTCTATTTTTAGCTATTTGAAAAATTGTGAAATTAACTTTAGTGTGGAAAAAAAGGTTTTTCGTGTTTCTTCTTGTTGTGTCTACTTTGTGAGAGAAATAATCCATGCATAACATGACATAACCATACCCCTGGATTAAAAAAAAAAAGATTATTCCCTTTAAGCGAAAATTATTTTTAAAATAAACGTAAAATTATTAATGGCTTTTAGAAGTTGCTTAAAAATAAAATAAAAAAAAACAAATTTCAAAGCCCACCTGTATTCCTAAGAAAATCCCAAGAGCAGAAAACAGGCAGTCATAGACAGGCATGACTTCTATGGAGCGAGTGCATAAACCATCTACCACTTTATTTCACTCTGAAGTTCATAAGATGAGCTGTGCAATCAGCAGAGTACAATTCATCTGCAGTTGGCTCAGGCAACATCAGTGTACCAGAGGCATCCCTCGTATGAAATGAAAACCCTGGTGAGTTACTCCAACACTCTTACCGGGGCGCCTCTAGCATCCGAGAAGTGACCAGCCCTGTGGAGATACTGGTCTCCGGCAATCATTGGGAGGATTACTATGTTATGGAATCATCTTTCATTCCTGTGGTGCTTGGATCACCATGGCTCACCAAGCACAATCCCCAAATTGACTGGTCCCGGGGAATTATTACCGGCCTCAGTTCTGCTGCCAGTTCCGTGGGGACTCAACCCCCTTTTAAAGAGGAAGTTATTGATCTCTCCAAGGTGCTGAGTGAATATCACAACCTCCGCCAGGCGTTCAGTCTCTCCCGAGCCTGCTCTCTGCCTCCTCACTGCTCCTCTTCGAACTGCTACCAAGTAATTTGCCCCCTAGAGGTCGCCTGTATTCCCTCTCCGTTCCTGAGACTAAGGCCATGGAGAAGTACATCACTGAGTCACTGGCTTCAGATATCATTCGCCCCTCCTTGTCTCTAGCTGGAGCCGGGTTCTTCTTTGTGGGCAAGAAGGACGGTTCACTACGTCCTTGTATTGATTACCGTGGGCTTAATAACGGTCAAGAACTGTTATCTCATACCACTTATTTCATCTGCCTTCTCCACTCTGCAAGGCTGCAGCATGTTTACTAAGCTCAACCTCTGCAACGCCTACCACCAGGTGCAGATCCAAGAGGTGGATGAGTGGAAGACGGCCTTCAACATCCATTCCGGGCACTATGAATACCTGGCTATGGCTTTCGGGCTCTTTAATGCCCTCGCTTTGTTTCAGGCGATGGTTAATGACGTGCTCTGGGACATGATTTCTCGATTTGTATATGTTTACCTCAACAACATTCTTGTGTTCTCCCGCACTCTTGAAGAACATGTTCATCATGTGCACTAAGTGATTCAACGCCTCCTTGAGAATCAGTTATTCATGAGTGAGTTCCAACAGTCCTGGGATTCGTTGTTGCCAAGGGGAGGCTGGAGATGGATACGAAGATAAGTGAGGGCAGTCCAGGAAGGGCCGGAACTCGACAACCGCAAACAACTACAACGCTTCCTTGGATTTGCAAACTTCTACAGATGCTTCATCCGCAACTACAGCTCTGTGGCAGCCCCCCTGACAGCTCTCACGTCCACCAAAACACTCTTCAGCTGGACCAAGGAGGCCAGCTCAGCCTCAAGATAATAAAATGCACCCCTGCGCCTTCTTCTCCCATCGCCTCTCGGGTGCCGAGAGAAACTACAGCATCGGAGACAGAGAGTTATTATCTATCAAAATGGCCTTTGAGGAGTGATGGCACTGGCTGGAGGGGGCCTCCATCCCATTTCTTGTGTGGACTGATCATCGTAATCTGGAGTATCTTTGTTCTCCCTGAAGACTCAACTCCCAGGCCCGGTGGTCACTACTCCTCTCCCGCTTTCAATTTACTCTGTCCTATCGGCCGGGATCAAAAAATATCAAGCCTGACACGTTGTCCCATCTTCATGAAACACCCGAAGAGGAGGGAGGTCCCGAGATGGTGCTCCCGTCTAACTGTGTGGTGGCCGCGGCGAGATTGAACATCGTAGGAGATGGTGGAAAAGGCCCTCCTTACCAGTCCGGGTCCTAGTAACACTCCGGGGGAACGCCTGTTTGTTCCTGAGTCGGCCTGCACTCAAGCCCTTACCTGGGCCCATGCCTCCAAGTTGGCATGCCACCCCGGCACCGCCCGTACCCTGTCCCTCCTGTCCCGTCAGTTGTGGTGGCCTGAAATGAAAAAAGAGACGGTCAAAATCATGGCAGCATGCTGTTCCTCTGCCCAGTCCCAGTTGGACAATTTTCGCCCCCAGCGGGCTCCTGCAACCCCTGGCCATGCCCAATCGCCCTTGGTCCCACATCGGCTTCTGATGGGAACACCGTGGTTCTTACTATTGTGGACCGTTTTTCCAAAGCCGGACACATTGTGGCATTGCCTAAACTCCCCTCCGCCAAGGACACTACTGAGCTGCTAGTCCAGCGTGTCTTCCGCCTTCAAGGCTTCCCCCTGGAGGTCATTTCAGACAGAGGGCCTCAGTTACTGTCACGTCCAGTGCCTCCATGTCTTAAGTCTACGTATGGTTTTTCTGTTTATATGAATTTTCTATCTGGCAGTCCGTTCCGTGTTTTCCCTCTCTCCCTCCATTTTCTGTTTCCACTTCCCCGCACCTGAATTGTGTTTTCTCATTAATTTTGTCTCACCTGTTCCTCATTGTTTCTTCATTAGTTTGGTATTTAGTCTCTGTTTCTATGTTCTCTGCCAGATCGTCTTGTGCCCTGCATTCGTGCTTGTCTCAGTCTTTCCAGCGTTTGATTCCTGCCTGCTCCTTCCCTGTTCCAAGTTCCTGTGTCCAGTCCTGTGTACCCGTCCAGTTCCTGTTCTCCTGCCTGTCCAACCTGCTCCTGTCCTGCCTGTTCTTGTCCAGCCCTCCTGCCCTTCCCCATCATAGCCCTGCTCCTACCCTTCACCCTCCTGATCCCCTGCTCTAATGGATTCCCCGGTTTTGACCCCTGCCTGTTCCTGGACTTCGCTTTTGCTCATCCTGCATTGCCCTGTTCACTGGACATTGTTCCCTGCCTATATTTGACTACGTTTCTGCCTGCCCTCTATTGCACTGTATGCT
>JAKUDI010001437.1:0-23255 GCA_022702515.1 Ilyophis sp. 1 JC-2022
TTGCGCCTTTTCGCACCATCTAAGAACCTAACTAAAGAATCAATAATGGTGCAAACTGTTTAATAGAAATAATTGTTTTTGTTAAACCACTGAAGAGGACTGCAGGTGCTTAAGAGTTGCCAAATATGCTTTGCATATTGAACAGAAAAAAACTGATCCTACTAATTAAATTATTTTAGCTTAAAATACTGCAGCAGAAGATGCCACACAGATGATTACTCTATCAATGCAAGACATTTTTATGAAAGGCTACAAATATCAAAATAAAGATCCACTTAATTTAGGTAAGCTAATCATTCTTGACAGTGCAAATTTGCTCTGAAGTAAAAGTTAAGTATTTTCAGTGAGTTTAGACCCACCAGATACCCAGATGCCCCATACCCCATACGCACTACGGAAACATAGGTATGTGGGATGTCTAAGTTAATACAGCATTTTAAAGAATAAAAAACTAATTTAAAAAATGTGTTATATCAGAACCCAACTTAAAATCAAATGAATTTAAATCAATTTGAAATAATTGTATTTCTTTAAAAAATAAGATATTTCAGGTATGGAAATCGACAATAGTCAAAAACTCATGGAAAAGCGGTGTAATGGTGAACGGGTGTTTCTGATGTAACAGTGAAACCCAAAATGAAACCAATAGAATCTTCGCACTGAAATTATTCAAGGGAAAAATTAGCACATATCTTTATTCCTAATCATAAATTTAAAAAAAAAAAAAACTTTCTATTTTATCCATAAATAATGTGTATGCGACTGTATCTTCTAAAATTGAAATAATATGAAACAAATCAAAAATGTGCTATTTTTCGACAGCGAATTCACAATATCCCTATAATTAAGCTGGGGGGAAAATGGTGAGAAATGTATTTATCATAATGCTTTTAATCACCAGAGAGCCATGTTAACATGCAGCAAAAGACCAAGGTGAATCCAAGAATATGTAGAGCATATGCAAAAAGTTTCCCGTTCTTATTTAAATCTGAACGGAAAATGTTTTTAAAATTCCCAAGATTTTAGCTGCATGTTATTTTTCCTTTGATACAGAAAAAAAAACTCTTCGATTCCTTTGCACAGTCCTTCAATGATAATATAGGGTACACATAGGTGACAACTAAAATGTTCAGCTAAATAAATAAGAATTGAAGCTAAAACAAAAGCAAAAAATGACTGCTGAGGAGTCCAAAACTTACCAAAAGCATAATCCAGAAAAAGCCAAGTTAAGCATGCAAAATAAAATGCACAACAAAAAAGCATAAACAACAACACAATAAGAGATACTTGGACAAAGTTAAACACGATGCAGCTCCACATCATTCCAAGAAGCAGTTAAACGCCTTTTAACATAAATACGGCAAAAAAGGTGAATGTTAAAAACAATGCATCTGAACAACACATTTCACAGACAAGCAATACAATCATAAATTACTCAGAGCAGCGGAAATACACTGGACAGAAAGATAAGCCAATTTGGAAATATGAGAATGCATTTCTGACCAAAAAACTAATAATTGCAATAAAAAAACTGATTCATTTGGGGTGTAAATATGTTCTCTCAGATGTTTCTCAAATTTGTAAAACCTTTTTGCACATTTACTTATTTCATTACAGCAGTCTGTATTTTAGACATTTATAATATATACAGATAATATATACAAACCTGTTATGTTTTGTAACATGATACTTCTGATCCAACGGATTGCATTTTTATGGAACTGCTTACTTATAAAGTTGTGTTTTATTTCTAAAAGACAGTCCAATATTATGTTACTGTAGTGGGATGTGCCAATTATACGTAATTCCCTACTTTGGTGTCTTTGCAGCCTTTAAGGACCACATTACAGTATGTGTACTTTTATAGTGCATAAGGAACCTGAGCCATGGCAATTCAATTTGATCAACTAGTTTGATAAAGTATATGTACACTCGCCACCCACGTTATTAGGTACATCAATCTAGTGCTGGGTAGGACCCTTTTGCCTCCAGTACAGCCTGTCCTTTACGACATGGATTCAACAAGGTGCTGGAAATATTCCTTTGGGATTTTGCTGACTAGATAATATCACACAGTTCTTGATAATTTTTTGGCCACACATTCATGCTGCAAACCTCCCATTCCACCTCACCCCAAAGGTGATCTGGGGACTGTGCATGCATTTCTGAGCTTGAGATGTGTGTGCTTTGTGACATGGCGCTTTATCCTGCTGGAAGTATCCATTTGAAAAATGGTAGACTGTGGCCATAAAGGGATGCACATGGTCAGCTTAGGTATGCTGTGGCATTCAAATGATGCTCAATTGGTATTAAATGCAATATAAATGCAAGGCATTATTATTATTATTATTATTAAGGGGCCTAATGTGTGCCCAAAAAACACTACCCACACCATCACCACCACCACCAGCTTGCACTGTTGACAAGGCAGGATGGATCCATGCTGTTTATGCCAAATTCTGACCCTAACATCTGCATGTCTCAGCAGAAATTGAGTCGTCAGATCAGGCAACCTTTTTCCAATCTTCATTCCGACAGCTTTAGTGACCATGTGCCCACTGTAGCCTCATCTTCCTGTTCTTAGCTGACAGAAGTGGAACCCAGCATGGAAATCTGCTGCTGTAGCCCATTCGCTTCAAGGTTCGACATAGTCTGCGTTCAGAGATGCACACCACTGAACAGCTGTTGTTTGAGTATTTGTGGCCTTTTCTGTTAGCTTGAACAAGTTTGCCCATTCTCCTCTGACCTCTCTCATTAACAAGGTGTTTACGTCCACAGGACTGCCATTCACTGGATGTTTTTTTGTTTATCACACCATTCTCTGTAAACTCTAGAGACTGTAATGTGTGAAATTCCCAGAAGGGCAGCTGCATCTGAGATGCTGGAGCCACCACGTCTGGCATAGCACGGCCAAAGTCGCTTTGATCAGGCATCTTGCCCATTCTAATGTTTGGACGAACAAAATATAAAACATGCAGACATGGTTTAGTTCATCCAGGTTCAGCCACATGATTCAATGTTTGGAGAAGCAGGCTATTTGCATTAATGAGCAGGTGTACCTAATAAAGTGGCTGGTGAGTGTATATAAGAGGAGTTAAGGTTACGCTGAGTGGAAGTTTGGGGGGGGGGGGGGGTTGCTGAAAAAAAGGATATTCCAAACTGCATATTCATAGCATATTCCAAACTGCTTTCAAGAAATGAGATTCTGTAGCTCAAAATACAAGTGCTGCCAAACTCTAAAATGGCAATGAAAATCGAAAATTAAAATGAAGTTTTTAATTTTCAATTTTAATAAAAAATTTTGGCTGAATAATCCTTCATTTTAATTTTTCATTTTCATTTACGTTTATGGGCTGAATAATCCTCTATACGGTACAGTCGGTGGGTGGTGGTCATACAGTTAACTGATAGTTAAAATTGTTTAAAGTTGAAGTGTTGGGGGGGGTACGATAAGTGGCAATACATTTACGTTCAACGGATTGCTTTCGACAGGGCTGTGATAAACCGAAATTATATTATTAGTATTATTAGCTAGCTAGCGGATAGCTCACATGGTGTGGCGCTTTTAGCTTCATTAACGTTAAAAGCTACTGATAATGTTGTTGACATGTCTGAAAAGTTAGTAGGCTACCTAACAACAATTTTAGCTCTCTAGCTAGCTAAGTTAGATAGTAGCCGGTGCCACGAGCTACGTTAACATTAGCATGTGGTGCCGTTCAGTTAGAGCTGTGTTGAACTGCTGATCACTGACATGGAAAAATATCTATGAAGCAAAATATCCAGCTTGCTCTCTCCAGGTGATTTGCCCACACTTCTTGTGCTTTTAGATAAAAAATAGGTAACAGACAGTAGCCCGGGCTGGTTCCCGTGCTGTGGTAGTTTAATGAGCACGTCTCAGAGACAGAGCAGTAAAGGGCTGTAAGGGCGACATGTAGTCCAGCTGTCTCTCGTTTTCGTGTTTGTTAATTTGAATGTGTTTTGTTGCATCAAGTTTTTGTCTTTTGTTTTTTCATGTGCTGGTATGTCTATTATAGGACAGGGAAGCAAGCTGATAATTTTTCAGGGCTATCATGCTGCTATTTTTAAAAATAATTATTGCCGAATTGTCCAATCGGGCTGGTTTTGTTTATGGTCGTCACCGTGGAGACGCATTCATAACATGTAACATTAGACTACTCCGGAATGTCCGTTGGATCTGCGGCGACTGGGTTTTGTTTTTGTTTTATTTAAGATAAGTTAAAAGCTGCAGTAGGCAAGTTTGAAAATATACAAGGCAATTATATTTTTTGCTAGCTCTCTCTTAAGCCCCTCCCACCAAATTATGCTCCAGTGCACGCACGGAGACAGGTAGACAGGGAGGGGTTTATTCTACCAGGAGGATCTTTTGCTTGTATATAGTTGCCATGATTGGTAGCTACATAGCTAGCCCTGATTGGTTGGCTCTTGGAAGACTGGCTTGAAATTTTTTGACAGCCAATACAGAGCCCAGGACACTCACAGAAACTGTTTTTTTTCTCAGAACACTTGATAGCTGCTGGAATGTAATGAGCAAATTTAGTAACTTTGCCAAAATTATATAGAAAAAATCTTGCCTATTGCTCCTTTAACAAAAAAGGCTAGGCTGCACAATAAAACTGTCACAAACAAAATTCCCCTATAAAATAAAATAAAATTAGGTAGAATAAAGGCTGTATTATTAACAACATTTATTTTTAAAACCCGCCTTCGGAGAGGGCATTTAGTGCGTGTGGGCGCATTCTGGAGGAGAGACGGACCATGCTGAAACCATCATCAGTGAGTGACATTCTTTTCATTGACGGGAAACGTTACCGATGTCATTATGTTTGCGTTACCATTAAACGAATTTTAGAGCTACCTCAGCCAAGACGCTTCAGTTTGCTTTCATTTTATTAATGACGTGATATCCCGATTTGATTTATAGACCTATAGCCTAAAACCAGAGATGAACGGTAAACAGCAGTACAAAGCTAAAATGGCTTACAATCCATTTAATTTTGCAGCCTATTCTACTGCCTCATTTTATATGGATTTTTTTCTTTAATGTGACAGTTTTATTGTATAATTATTAGGCTATTTGAGTTATCCATGCTGCAGCCTGTTATTGCTGTTGTTGCAGAAAGCGCAACTGAAATCGTTCCGTTTTTAAATAAATGTTACTTCATAATACAAACAAAAATGTCTTTTTTGTGCCAACATTTCAACTTAATTTAACTCTGTTCATGATAACAGGGCCAGTCACCTCATGTGATAAAGGATTTGTTTATTTGCAAATTGTAATCCGACTGACATGTTATTGCGATGAAAAACTTTTTTTCCGTTGCGCTATAAAAGCCATCGTTTTTACGCACGGTTTATGTAGGCTACAAATAAACACCTTGGTTATTGCACTACATTATCTACACATTCAAGTGTCAGGCAACAGGATTTTAAGGCGATGCGAACTTGCATATGGGATTATAAAGGGGACATGAAGCACTCTGTAAAGTGGGTCTGGTTCGTTAGCTTTTTACCTTAAATGAGATATTGGCATGCATTCAAATCTCAAATCGAGCCGTATTTGCTGGAAAAAAGAAGTTTAGGACTGCGTCCCAATCCTCGGAAACTTCACTTGCAAACTTAATTTGGGAGGATGTGACGCACATACCAATATAAGAGTATAGAGCTCCGTTGTAGAGAGCTGCACGGGGACAAAATTATTTCCCTGTCCTGACCATCATCCCAAACCCCATTCCCACCCCATCTCCGGCATCCCTAACCCCATTCCCACCCCGTCCCCGGCATCCCAAAACCCCATTCCCACCCCGTCCTCGCGTGCACATAATTTATTTGTGCATGTTTTAGTATTTTTTACTAAATTATAAATTATTTTTTGACTAGAGCAACAGAAGCAATTCATATTTTCATATGAATGTTCCTTTTACATTTGAAACTGCCTTTGTCAGTACCTGAAAACCTATTTATGTAAACAGTCCAGTAAAATGTAACAAGATTTCCAAACCCTATAGAATGTAATGTCATGCTGAAATGTTTACATATATATTTTCTTATCTTTACAATTATTTCAATTTTTCCAATTAAACTCTTGTTATGACCCCCTGTTTATGTGGGTCATTGTGCATGCAAAATATGCTCAGCACTCTGTTGCTCATATTGCAGACAATACGAAAATGTGCAATCTGTTCAAATTAACCAAAAGCATAGATTTTCTCAAAATTCTCTGGGATTTAGAAGAAAATGAATGTTCTAAATCATAGCTGCCACTTCAGACATTTATGATAATAATAACTAGCACATAACTCATTAAATAACGATTAAATAACATATTACCTTATTTGTAGCACACGTGAAAGATTGCGTTTGTCATTTCGCTCTTGGCATTATTAATCTGAGCACCGAGCATGCGGTCGTACATCGCCGGCTCCCGCTTATGCCAGCTAACGCAGTAGCTACTGGGCGGCCGCTCTGCTAACAAATCACTTTGTCTTAGTATGGAAGTGAATCACCAAGGGCGAGAATCACTATCAGTCTGGCCATATCGAAAGTGTCCGCTTTATGGCTTTAACTTCAGCAGTGGTGGTAAGCAAGTACGTAGACCGGATGTTGTAGTCGTTATTTTTTATTTTTTATTTTATTTTATTTTTTTTAAAACGTGTCTGTTGTTTATTTGTTGGACATAATTACAAATGACCAATTTTATAAATTATTTTAAAATGTCACAACCCCTCTCTTGGGTGAACTCCCCTCTCTCTTTTGAACGCCTAGCTGCCTGAATATAGAAAATCGTGAAAGTTTTAAATGAAGTTTTGTTCGGTAATACTCATTTAAGCATCTTGGGGCAATACAGAACGACCGTCCGTGCGTTTTCTATTGAATTTTTTCCTCACGATACATCGTTGAGCTCATTGGAAGGCAGCTATTTTCTCTTAAGAATACATTGAGCACCCGAGACGAACAAACCTAGTGACATCTCGACCGCAGTTGGTCTAAAATGGCTGCGCCCTAGTGGAAAAACAGCAAACTTTAACTTTTTTTCCCAGCAAATACGGGTCGATGTGACATTTGTACGCATGCCCATATCTCATTTAAGGTAAAAAGCTAACAAACCAGACCTGCTTTACAGAGTGTTTCATGTCACCTTTATGGGGATGCGGCAGGTTTGCGGGCGGGTTTCGGACAAGGTCTAGCGGGAGCGGGTGGGTTGCGGCGAGAATATATGCAGCGCGGGTCGGGTGCGGCATGAAAAGCGGTGGGAGCGGGCGGGTTCAGAATGACTAAATCAGACCCGCGCAGACCTCTAATTCATGCTCATCTTCACAACTTGTTCCAGTGCTCAGCAACTGGTCAATGAAGAATGACGTAACATTCGGTCCTGTTTTGAGACCTGTTTCGCCATTCAATGGGAGTGAATGGAGAGAGAAAAAAACATCCTTCTCCGTTGGCCAGTTGCTGACCACTGGAGCAAGTCATGAAGATGAGCATGAATATTACGACTCATATCAGAGCCAGGTAGCTATACAATAGCTATACAAAGTTAGGTATGCCTTTAACTGGCTTGAGGGCAGTGGCTACGCCTTCTCTAGAAAGACAAAAATCGACCCAAATGTCACAAAAATGGGAACACTACGACGGTGTGATGGATGAATGTAGCTGGGGTGTAAGGTTATTTAAAAAGTTATTACTTTTAACTAACCCCTAGATCACTTTGTTTTAGCTGTAAACGTGTTTGTATGCCGACCTTAAAATGAAACTTATTCATGCATTCCGTTTTTTCAACAATTCTGAAATAATAACATAAAACAGGAGAAACTGGTAGGGCGGAGACAGGCTGAAACAGTTTTACCCTTTAAACTACTGACCAGACTGACGCTATATCCAAAAAAAAATTGGCTATGGCTAAAACGCAAATCAAATCCAATATCACATATTATCTCATATTACATTTAGGCTAAAATTGAAGCATAAGCAAAGTTACCCAAGTGAGTGATTTACTCAAGTGAGCTGGTGCAAACATGGGATGACCATGTTTCGTCAGCATCAATGAAGAGAAGGCTGACATTTTATTTCCAATTAAATAATGTTTGTCCAACTCTGGTGTTAAATGATAATCAATCAACAGTGAATGAAAACAGCTTTCTGGCTATATGGTATGACTAAGCTAGCTCTGCACACTTATCCACTGCTTTTGCACAGTATAAGAAATCCACTTAACTGGGACTGCTTATGGCCACTTTATCAGTTTTATAATTAGCCTAATAGAAATGAAACCAGTTGTCAACCTGTTGATTAAGACGACACTGATGTTTGCTTTTTGCAGCAAAGAATTCTAATACAATTTTAAATGCTCACAAGTTGTGGAAATAAAACATTTTATGATCTTGGTTATATCCTAACCTAAGCTACACTACAATACAATACCCAAGGACATTCTGCATTTAAAAACTGCATGCAGCTTTCTAGCTAACTAACTAGCAAGTTAACTGTTCGGGAACTGATACATTAATTTATAACGGATTAAATCTGGCAGCGCACAGAAGACCTTATTTCTATAAGGCAGTGTGATTATGATATAACTACAGTATGTGGTAGCTATCTAACCAATGCAATAAGCAATATTGTTATCTAGCTGTACATGCACAATGTACATCTCTTCTAGACTAGCACATCATAAGGTGCCTCACAACGACACTGACCTCTCCTCAATGGTGGTGAATGAAGAATTCTGCCTCCAACAAAGTTTTTCTTTTGTAGGAATTGTTCCGGCATCCTCACACCAAACACATGATCCCTGTCTTTCGAAAAGCCATGGCTCAGAAAAATGGTGTGGTGTGTAATTTATTACAAAATGTGCTGTCAAAAAGCTACTTACTAGTAATGCAGATGAATGGGTAAGAACCTAAACCGGAAAGTCTACACAGGAAGTCACATGGTCACATGTAACGCCCATGTAACGTTCCAAAATAAGGTGGATAGGTGGGCCAGCTGGGTGCAGTCTTCCGTCCGGATGGAAGATGCCGCCTCTCGGATGAGACATTACACTAAACTGAGGCCCTGACACTGCTCATTAAGAATCCTGTGGCATTTTATCACAAAGACTCTGGGGGGTTCTCCATTAGTGCTGTTGTATGGGAGGCCACAAAAAAAACAAAAAACAAACAGAGGCGTTGACAAAATTGTTTGTAGTTATGTTCAACCTCGGTCTCGAGTGAACAGGAAATGTTCCCTAACATTCATGTTTCCTGTTTCACTCTGTCTTCAGAATAGCTGTCTGGCTAAAGCTTTCAAAAACACAGGAACAAGCTTCTCTCTGTCCTCCTGCTCTAGAGAATAAGTGCAACAGGGATGGTCTTACACGACAGAGATCAGGGTATGTCGTGGAATAGCTTGCATTAGTCATCTTCGTCTGAGCTCTGGAATCAAAGCCATTTGCCACAGAGTAACAGGTCCAGCGGGCACTCACTAGAGGGCACGTAACCATACTGTGGCTTTTGCACAGTAGGAAATACTAGGAATCAATTTCCTTGCAGGATTTTCTAGCCCAGCCCGTGTACTGTCACACTCCAGAACTCAGATGAAACCATTTGAACAGGAGGAGCTTACGAATGTGAAATCTACAGCTGAATTATGGACAACATTCATAAACCTGTTTGGATTTCAATTACAATAATTCTGTAAAGGATGATTTTTTTATGAAAATGTCTAAACAAATAAGATCTGATTAGTACAAGAAAAATTATTTTAAAAGATCACAATGCTCCGTCTCTATCTTTAACAAATCTCAATGTGGTGCAGGCCGTTAATCTGTGCTAGCAAGCAATTATTTAGCGCATTTTATTTTTTAAAAGAATAAATAAGTATTAAAACCACTATATTATTAAAATAACAGCACTTACGTTGTTATTGCGCGTTTCCACAGCTGGAAATTTTCGGACAATAAACTTTACTGCCGATTCCAGGTTTTTGTCTATAAGGTAGGATGGCTTTGCTTTGGGGTCCCCACATGCCTACAACAGAAATGGAAGAAAACAAACAAAAACTGATAAAAACACCACAGTTAGAAAAATGGTTTAAAAACACACAAAGAATTGTACAATTCACAGCCAGAGGTCAAAAACAGTTTTTTTTTCAGTGGACAGATGATTGAATGAGTAGGTAGTGTGTGCAGGGGATTGTTCACAGCTGGAAAATGCAATGAAAGAGAGACAGAGAATGGGAGAGAAAGATAGATAGAGGCAGGCAAAGACAGAAAAATATAGAAGAGAGGAGAGGGAGAGAGATACACAGAGAGGGTTCCCTAAAGAGAAGGTAATCTATGGCAAATTTCAAAGCGGTTAGTGCCACACAGCAGTGCGTGAACAGACCTACAAGAAGAAAATGTGGGTTGTTTATTATGATTGTTCTGTTGGCTTATCTGTAGGATGGCACTCATTAATGTCTGACAGACTTTAGGAGCTGGAAAATAAGCAGATGTGCAGTTGAGGTAGGTCACATGGTTCAGAGGATGCCTGGCATGCAAATACTGTACCTAACAAGAATGATAATGATACTAATAATAAATATACCATGTTCACACACATTTCATACTTTAACTATTCATCGCATTGTATTACACGGGGTAGGGTACAAAAACTGCTGACAAACACCTCACAATGTAAATGCATAACCTTGATACAGATTTGCCAAAGTAGGTGAAAAGTCACGTGATCAAGGCCGATGTAAAAACTGGTGACGCATTGAAAGTTGCTTTTATTTTGCATAATGGTTCTTGACAACTTGGAACTGCAAAATGAAAAGCATCTCATTCCTTAATACAAGTAGACCATATTCCTCCCTGCACTGATAAATTATGTGAGCTCATTTTGCCTCTTATTTGATCAAACCTGAGTGTATTTTATTCTTAACGTGGAGTAACAAGAAAGTGATCATTCTCTCGTCTCTTTTGTCACAACATTAATTGTTAAAGCCCCAGAGAACACATATTCGTGATTGCCTTTTAATTAGGTTAATTTTGGTCATGTGGACATACAATATGCATACACTTGTATTGGAAATAATTACTTTCTGAATTCCAGAGATATTGGATACTTTTTACCCTCGTTTTTTGGATTGAAGTTGGGCGGTACTATAAAGTGGGAATAGTGACGTTACTAATCCCAAACTAATCACAAGGCTGATGTCGCTTTTCCCTCCCACCAGCATTTGTCAAAACGAATGCGTTCCCGAATGAATGCCTTATTCGAACACGGCCAGTGTGTTAGCTAGCCCGGTGGATTTAGCTACTACTTTCAGTAACATTACGCATATCTTGGCTAACGTTGGGCGTGTAGCACTAACGTTAGCTAATAATGTCACATATGTCTTCTCATCGCTGCACTCGCCGGTGCTGGGTATAGCGCAGTTCATTTTTTTAACGCACATAACTGAAGCGGAGCTTTAGTTGCCAGGGTAACCAACCAAACCATTGCATTTAGCATGCGAGCTACCCAAAGTCAACTAGCTAGCTAACTAGCAGCAATACCCACGTCTTTATTGAAAGAAACAAATGTTATAACAAAGTTAAGAAGTGTGGTTTAATATTACATGGAAACTTAGTATCTTGAAACTCACCATTCTGTCACCACCAGTGAAGCTAGAGAATGCGGTTTATCTGGTTGTGGAATTTCTACACTCTCAAATTCAGTGTCGGTAGGTGCGTACATATATGGTTGTACAATCCCGATTCTTCCCGCTATTTTGTATTTTTGTTGTGTGTGATGCCAAGTGTCTTCTTGGACAGAGGAATGTCAATCAAGCGTGCTCATTAGAATATTACGACCACGCCCCGACAGTCCTAATACAGGTCTGATCAGCTAATTCAGCTGTTTTTTAGCAGTGTTTTATCATATTTATATATATTTATTTGCATAGAAAAAACATTTGGTGGATGCTTAATAACACACTTAAGTTTGATATCATACATACATTTTAACGATTTTAGGCTTTGTTCCCTGGGGCTTTAACTGACTGGAGAACTTGAATTTGGACTTTAAAAGTTTTTGGGAAACTTTCGATTTGCGAAAGACCGATCCTACACCGTTCACTGTATAGCAAAACAAAAAAAGAGCCTTGCAATTCCAACTGTCACATCTGCACATCTCTCATCTTCATGAAATACAAGGCGAATTGCAAGCGATTACCCCATATCCAATTCAAAAAGTTCTACATCACACACTAGGACACGTCTGCTACTGTGAAAGAAAAAAAATGAATGCTGAAATTTTTCAACGCTCCACGATAAGCGGCTGCTGTCCATTGACAGCCTTCGCAGAGAAGACGGAAAATCCCAGACGCTGTCATTCTTTCCCCCGTCAAATATCTTTTCCTAGGACATGCTGCAGTGTTGTGAGTTACATACAGAAAAGTCATGGAACATGATTGGTCAAAGAGCGAGAGGGAAGGGGGGGGGGGGGTTGAAATTTGGGGAAGGTGAAAAGCTGTGCAAACCTTCCAAACTTGTCCTTGCTGGGGGAAGCGTTGTAACAGAAAAGAGAGAACATTGCATGTAAAACACAGGTCGCCAATATCTAACATGCATATCTACTGACAATTAGCTTTGGGAACTGCTGCGACTTTTTTAAATAAATTTTTTTAAAGTTTCAGATCAAGTGTTGACTGCTTAATATTCTCCTGAGAAAGGAAATTAAATGTTGCTCTGCGCAAGTGATTGTAGTGATTGTCACTGTGTGGGAAAGTTTCAGTCCATGCCTTTCAAATGTTGGCTGTACAGCATTGTTCCCACAGCTAATGTAGGCCTACACACCTCCTGGGGCATGGTGCACTGTAGACTACATAGGATACCAGTCCACTTTTGAGCAGAGGAGCAGGAGGTGTGCAATTAGTAAAAGGAACAGTAACATGCAAGTAAGACAAAATAACTCAACACAGTCCCTCCAATCAAGGGTGGCGCATTTAAAAAAAAAAAAAAAAAAGCAACAAGGAAAACAAAAAATATCACAAAACATAACACCCTCACAAAAATAAGATGCACCACATAATTTGTTATGCCCCCACCCTGACTGCAGGCATATTAATCAGTGCCAGCAGATATCTGCAAGCGTACTTCCCCTGCCACAAATTAAAATGATTGTATTTTTTCCCAAAAAAACATTAAAGCAAAAACTCTGAGAAAGTACACAAACACAATGTATTTAACTTAAACATCATCTATTTCAGTCGATTGCTTGAAACATGCAGTCGTACTAATCTTCAAACTATACCTGACTACCAAAAGTACTGATAACATAAGTACCAACATCCAAGAACTGAAGATGTGTGTGATAGTGCAACTACAATCCCCAGCTTCAACAAGCAACACAACCTGGATACCAACCTATTTCCTAATCCTAACATAGTTTGTTACCGAGTGTTAGGGATGGGCATTTTGAACATACACAGAGCTCAAGTACTCAACAAAAAAATTATTTCAATTGAACTAGGAAAACACTAAGTTTTTTTTATGAAATACATTTTACATAATACATCGAGGCATACATTTACACACAGCTAATTGCATAATGTGCCTCACCGGTAATTACAGACTGACATCACTTCAAAATAGAATTACACTGTAAATGAATCATGAAGCCACACTGAGAAAAAATATTGCAAAACGAGGTTGCTAAAGTTTGTTAAAACAGATTGCCAAATTCTATTTAGTCAAATAACGACTTATTCAGATTGCTGCACCAATGGCCTTTCCCTTGCATCAACTGCCAGTGCTGGAATCCAAAACGCCTGCTGAAGGATGAACATCCACAGCAAGGTTTGAGGCAGCATCTATCGAAAACAAAACCAGCTTTGGCTGCACCACGGTGGGACAAAATGAGTCTGTTCCTACCAGGAGAAGAGTGGAATACTTCAGCTGATTTAACTGGGCTATCGGTGCATTAGCTACTCCGAGTCCCAATGAACAGTTGCCCACAGGCTACGACTATATGGCGCTCCTACAACTGACACTCCACTGTACTACTGCGCACCGCATTGTGTGTAAGGTCTGGGTGCAACTATGATTCACCAATCCAATCCACAATCCGCTACTGTTGGATTCTCGGTTTGGTTCGGCTTTAGGTTCTGGTCGCATTAAGGAAAGCATTTTATTAGGTGTGTTTGTTATTCACCATACGTATTATTATTCAGTCACTTTTTGATCTCCTCCTACACCATTCACACCATCGACACCATTCATACCTCATATTATACCTTTATACACCCTCCAGGTTGCTATAAATTTTTACCTTGATACATTTTTTCAAATAATTGACCTTTTATTGCCAAAAAAATCTATGGGAGTCAATGGGAACAAAACCGATGTGGATGCTGTAACCTATTACATTGCTTATGACATCACAATGCTTTCCTCTACAACCCTGTTATGACCTAACAATACTATCCCAGATGATTTGACATTACCTTTTTGTGCTTCCATCACAATTAATTAATTCTTTGTATCACGTCCAGGTTCTATAGACTACTTACCACAAAATACATCACCATATTTTACACTTTCACCTTCTTTAGATCCCTTTATATCACACTACCGCTTCATACCATTTCCACCATTTATTTCCACCTCCCACTATACCATATCACCCATCTTTCTATACCGTTTCCAGCAACAAAGTCAAACACGATACACTTCTGCAGATCAGTTTCCCCTACCATAGACATTAAATGTCGGGCCACCCCCCCCCCCCTCCAACTCACCCACCCACCCGCCGTTTAAAAAAAAAAATATATATATATATATGAACACTGCTCAAAAAAATTAAGAGTTAATCATCACAGTATAACACCAAGTCAATTAACCAAACCGGTCATGCTGGATGATATTGCAGGCAGCATAACATTCGCCACGGCGTCTCCAGACTCTTTCACGTCTATCACTTGTGCTCAGTGTCAACCTGCTCTCATCTATGAAGAGAACGGGGCGCCAATGGCGAACCTGCCAATTCTGGTGATCTCTGGCAAATGCCAATCGAGCTGCACGGTGCTGGGCTGTGAGCACAGGTCCCACTACAGGACGTCGGGCCCTCATGCCACCCTCATAGAGTCTGTTTCTGACAGTTTGGTCAGAAACATGCACACAAGTAGCCCGCCGGAGGTCATTTTGTAGGGCTCTGGCAGTGCTCCTCCTGTTCCTCCTCGCACAAAAGAGCAGATACCGGTCCTGCCGCTGGGTTGTTGCCCTTCTACGGCCCTGTCCAGTTCTCCTCGTGTAATGGCCCGTCTCCTGGTATCTCCTCCATGATCTTGAGACTGTGCTGGGAGACGCAGCAAACCTTCTTGCGACGGCACGTATGGATGTGCCATCCTGGAGGAGCTGGACTACCTGTGCAACCTGAATGGGCTGCAGGTACCGCCTTATGCTACCAGTAGTGACAAGGGCACTAGCAAAATGCAAAACTAGAGAAAAATCAGTCAGGAAAGATAAGGAGAGATAAATGGTCTGTGGCCACCACCTGCAAAACATTTACTTTTTGGGGGTTGTCTTGCTGTTGCCTCTCCTGTCCATCTGTTGTCACTTTCATTTGCACCAAAGCAGGTGAAATTGATTCACAATCGTTTACGCTTCCTAACTGGACAGATCGATATCCCAGAAGTTTAATTGACTTGGTGTTATACTGTGTTGATTAAGTGTTCCCTTCATTTCTTTGAGCAGTGTTTATATTCTACAAAATAAAAAACAGGCAAAATATTAAATTAATATGAATTATTTAAGTAACAACAAAAGAAATATCAAGAAAGTTTTCCTTTAATAAGAACAGGAACACCACCAATCACGTTTTCTTCCCAAGTTTTCTCGTACATTTTCAAAGTGAAAGCTCTCATATTGATGTTAACTGAGAATTAGATATGGTCGGGCTCGAGCTGATACAAGGTTTTTCCATTCACAGTCACTGTCAAGTTTTTATACCTTACATGATTTTGCATTGTTATAGTGCTGTTGGAGTACATTAGCTCATGGTCGCAAAGTTTGCATTTGACTTTAATTTCTGAAACGTTCGCAAATTGATACGAAATGGCACTTGCTGTGTCCGTCAGTATGCTTGTTGAGTAGACAGGATAAGAAAGTAGTTAAGTAAGCAAAATGTTCTGTAAATGCAGTATACTTAAAACCCCCGGATGATATACTTACTTCCGGGGTTTCGCCGAGTATATTTTGGAGCACACTTCTTTTTTTTTCTTTAAAGTATGCAAATATTTTGGTCACATTTAAAAAATGTGGTGCAGCTTTGCTGACATTTCCTTTAATAAGAACAAAAACAACATGAGCAACAGGTATGAGCATCACAGAAATCAAACTTCTAATAAAACACATTATTTTACCTATTGAACAGAATTTTTTTTTTAAGGAGAATAGATGGCACTAAATAGCACACCTTCTGGTTCAGATCACTATTAGAACAACGTAAAACAATATTTATGGAAATATAAGTTTTAAGTTTTAAGCACTTGTTAGTTTGGTTAACATGACTCTTACATTGGTGATGTGTAATAATAATGAAAACAGTTTTCCATAAAAATCAGCTCTTGCATAACTATAGATATGTAAAAATGAACAATAAATATAATCACTGGTCAAGATATGCACAAATGAGCTATCCACGTGAGTTACTTTGGATCAACCGTTTCAAACAGAAACAGTTATCATGAGGCAAAAATATATGGTGTGATGGACTAATTAAAAACAGAACCAACAAAACGATGGTCACTGGAGAAGATATGAGAAATAAGTGGACAGAACTAGAAATCAAAGAATTATTATAATAACTAGAATGGCATTCAGAGAGATGCTACACCCGCGCGTGAGCTAATCTCGACCCTGAATGTAGGGGTAAAACTTTGATCTTGCACTGTGAAGTAGCCCTTTGACCGATTGGGAACAAAATTCAAGATTCAGGTTATTGCCAACATTTCCACAAAGTTTGGATGATAGGGACTCACTCACTCACTCACTCACTCACTCACTCACTCACTCACTCACTCACTCACTCACTCACTCACTCACTCACTCACTGGAGCGAAAACAATACACAAAGAGACAGGAGTGAAAACAATACCCCCTGCTTGTGCTACACGCGCAGGTTTAATAATCCTACTTTATAATAAAAGTCAGGAAAGGAATATTATAAAACTCATTGATGGTAGGCCACTGTCCATGACACAAATGTTTACTAGATGATCGTGGAACGACTGAAAGCTAGGGGAGTAAGACGAACAAAAACAAAACCGCAAGTTTTGGAACGGCAATTACATTGCAGCAGAGCCTTCGCTTATGCTAATTTGGTTTTGATACTGTGTAATTTACTCCCGCTGCAGAGAGATACAGCGATGATCAGGTGTGTTTGTTCATTTTCTCCCATTACCAAGACAGTAGCATAGCAGTAGTTTGTTATATTGTGCACTTGATTGTGTTCAATTTCTTTATATTCATGGTCACTGGTGCAGAAACGTGTTGGTACAAATTGACAGGGACACGTTATTCCCACACCCCAATGTTGGTTTAGATGGTCTGTTGTTCTTTTTTCAAACATGGGATAAATATAACTTCAAATATTTCCATCTAGAACCATGTATAAAAATAACAAATAGAAAATCCGGGTTAAAAAAAATGTAATTGTAAATTCGTCATTGTTTCACTTTTCCGAACTCAAATCCGGAATTCTTTACCGGTGTAGCAGAGTACGGCTGTGGTCGGCTTTAGTCACCCTCGGCACTTCAGACCATTCGTATATTTGTCGACTTATCATCGCTTGCGGCACTGAATGAGTTAGCAACTAGTTGTCCAGTGCAGTTCTGGTACACACTGCGCAGATCAACCACAACTGAAGTGAAATTCGGGTAGGTACTGCGGTTGTACAAGATATTACATGTAGACAACCGTAATTAGCTGCAGTGTGTACGTAGCCGTTGATAGGCATCCTCTTCGATAAAATCTATGCTACCGGGCTTAGAAGAATCTCCGTCACTCTCCTCTTCTGACCAACCTCCAAAATACATGTCAGCTAATCCAAGAGTTTCTTTAGCCATGCTGATTAATTGCCAAATCCGTACATTGCTAGGGAAACAACAAATACGCATGCATATTATTTTGCTGAGTAACGGTCATGGTTCGTGGCTGTTTATTTTCTTTTATTTTGCGATTCTTGTCCTGGTTTCCCGATTGTTAATCTATCAGATTTTTTCCACGTTCCGTTTTGGGGTTTGCTGTCCTCATTATTGTTTTCACCTGTGCTTCTACCTGTAGGGTATTTAAGTTCCTCACTTCCGCTTCTCCGGTGTTTGTTTGTCTTTCGACATTGCATCGAGCCAGGTATAGCCAGGTACTAGCGACCTCCTGATATTAAACTTTGTTTATGTTCACGAGGGACTTGCTATATAGCTCTATTATTCAGGTATAGGATTGTTTCCTCCTGTAGCGTTCTGCACTATTTATTTTGTCCGTTGCTGTTCTCAAGGAGACAGTTTTTCTTTGTTCGTTTGTTTTGGTTTTACACTTTCCGGCTGTGAGCCTATGTAGCCGAAGGTGTTCTTTTGTTTGCTAGATTTCCCGTTCTAGCTCCTGAAGTGAGCTCGAGAGATTTAGTTGGTATTTCACTCGCGCTCTAGTTCGCCCATTTTAGTGGGTTAATTTTTGTTTTTGGCTGTTTAGCCTTAAGGAATTTGTTTCCTGTTTTTTCTTTCTTTTCTTTTATTATTTTCCCCCCTCTTTATTGGTCCTCACTGGTGTGAGCTGACTTGTTCTGATTCCCCCACCTTCGCATTTGAATCTCTGACACAATAAAGACCCATTACAGTAAAGCATATTTGAGTGTGTAAGACTGTAGCGATGCAACTAAACATATAATAATAATAATATAATAATAATAATAATAATAATAATAAACTATTTATATAGCAGTCATACAAGTCATACAGTTATAAGTTATATATAAGATGCAACTCCAAGTGCTGAACATAAAAAGTGGAAACAGGAAAAGCTCAAAAGAACATGAGTTATAAAAGTATAATTAAAACAAAATTTAAAAATATATATAAAATAATAAAACTAATAATAAAATAAGAAATAAGAAATGAAAGTAAAGTGAAAATGAAGTGAAAAGTGTAAAGTCGAAGTGAACGCACACTAGATAAAAGCCAGGCTAAAAAGGTCTGTTTTAAGTTTTCTCTTAAAGATATCGACAATCCATATCCAAAAGCCCTTCCATAGGCTAGGGCCAGTGACTAAAAGCGGCTTCGCCGTAGGTGTTAGACCGGACCCTTGGAACAACCAAGCGACAACTACCAGAGGACCTGAGGGATCTAGTGTGTACATAACTTAAAAGTAAAACCATGTCAGACATGTAGTCGGGAGCGAGACCATTTAGTGATTTGTAGACCAATAAAAAAATCTTAAAATCAACAGGTAGCCAGTGCAGAGATTTTAAAACAGGTGTAATGTGTGCTCTCCTTCTGGTCCTGGTCAACACACGAGCAGCAGAATTTTGTATATGTTGGAGTAGATCTATGGCGTTTTTTGGTAGACCAGAAAGAAGAGCATTACAATAGTCCAGCCTACTAGTGACAAAAGCGTGCACTCGTCTCTCAGTATTGGCCTGGGAGAGAAACGGACGCACTCTGGCAATATGTTTTAAGTGATAAAAGGCAGTTTTGGTCACATTCCTGATGTGGGCATCGAAAATTTAATTAGAATCTAAAATAACACCTAGGTTTTTAGCCTGGTGCCTGGGACTGAGTGCCAGTGACTTCAATTTAGAGCTCAGTTTCTCTCTCTGTGCCTCTGCTCCAATCACGAGTACCTCTGTTTTATCCTGGTTGAGCTGAAGGACGTTCTGATGACACTGCCAAGGGGCAGCATATACAGACTTTAAAGGACTGGACCTAGGATCAAGCCTTGTGGTATGCCACAGTTGATGTCATAGTTCATAGAGGAGTGTTCATCGAGGGCAACAAAAAATTCTCTACCTGTGAGGTATGACGAAAACCAGTTAAGAACAGTGCCAGAGAGGCCAACACATGTATGTAGTCTGTCTATGAGAATACTGTGATCGACTGTATCAAAAGCTGCACTCAGGTCAAGGAGAACAAAGACAGAGAGTTGATTCTAAGGTCATTCACAACCTTTACCAAAAGCGGTTTCTGTGCTGTGATGGGCCCGAAAACCTGACTGAAATTTTTTGAAAATGCAGTTTGAGGTAAGAAAATCATTTAACTGCTCAAAAACTAATTTCTCAAAAGTTTTGCTTAAAAAATGAAGGTTAGAAATTGGTCTAAAATGACTGAGGACTGATGACTCAAGGTTGTTTTTCTTCAGGAGGGGTTTGCCCATAGCAGTTACTAACCTGTTGAGCACGGCCCTAAATAGTTGTTCAAAGCTTTCAATTAGACAAGTCATATGTTTGTGGAAAGCATATAATGCCCTCTATTGGATACTAGGGGTGGGACGATTCAATCCCATAACGATTCGATTCGATTGCGATTCTTTAGGCAAAGGTTCGATGCATCATAATATCTTGACCACGATTCGATTAATTTAGATACTTTAAAAAGGTATGCTAATGTGATTTGATACCGATAGTCAGCAGTAATTAAATATTCAATTAGAACCTTACACCAAGTTCACAGCATTATGTTTATTGTTAAGGCATGCCATACATTTTGCAGCTGTCTGCAGCAAATAATGCAGCAATAAACATGACTAACAGTGTATTTTCTAAAGTTGCCCTATTTAGGTTATTGTTTTTCAAACAGTGTCAGACATGGTACCCTAATACATTTCCTTTATTTACAAAATGAAAATGGCTAAATGTATAACAATTACTAAACTGGGCCAAGAAAAATGAAATAGCCTATAGGTTAGTGTCATGCATAGTACTTTCCTAAATCTTAGTACGATCTAGAACTTCGGTGGAGCAAGATGCCCATCCATCCGTAGTTAAAGCTACTCTCGTAGCGTTTTGCAAGGACAGTCGAACAGTTTTCTTCACCTCTTCATACAGAGCAGGTATACATTTTTCACTCAAATGTTTTCTGCATGGTATGGTGTATCTAGGTTCCACGACATTCATTTTGTGAATCGGACAGTTAACGTAGTAATAATTAATTGAACGTAAGACATTGGAAATAGTCTTACTATTTTTGTTTTTTGTCTCTAACGTCTACTTGATTTTGAATAGAAAATGGTTTAAATTTAAATATCAGAAAGCACTTTACAATTAACTGTCTGGACACGGTATGTGTATAAAAACGAATAAAAACAATTATACAAAAAAATAGAACTGTTTGGCCATTTCTCCAGGAAACTCATCAATGACTCCCGAGTTTAGCTTGCTTACCAGCTTGCTAACGCGCTTGCTGTCCTTCACGTCAATTGTGTATCGTCGGCTCAAATGGTTTATCATGTTTGCGGTGTTGCCTGTGTATCTGATTTCTACTTGGCAGATCTTGCATATTGCAGCGGTTTTGTCAAGTACACCCTCCTTCTTTCTAAACCCGAAATGCTTCCATACCACTGATTTTCTGTTCGGAACATCGCAAATTCTGAGTTTCTGTCTCTTTTGTCGCACTCAGCGAGCACGCAGCTAGCCATTTCGCTCAGATCTGTCCGTCTCATTGTCGCTACATTCAACTCACGCTTACGTTGGGGTTGGAGCAGAAACATGGATTGAAGCTGGTCAAAAGAGTTTTAAAAGTAATCATGTCTCAGAAATATATATTTTAAATAATTTTTGAATAAATGAATACATGTGTAGATTCATTGAAAATGCGATATTAATCGATGCTTATCGATTCGAATCTTGCAGATCGATGCAGTTGTATTTACACATTCGGATCGATGCATCGCGATGCATCGGTGCATTGTCCCACCCCTATTGGATACAATCATTGTCAATCAAACCAGAATATAATGAAGTGTCACAACAGTGTAATCAGGAAGCCTGGTTTTACACAGAGCTAGTTTAGATTGTATACTCGTGTTCTAATGTGCTGTGTATTTCTCAAACGGATTGCCCATGGCAATAAATGACTACGGAATCTTGAAAGGGACATCCCTACATGTAAAACCAATATATCTATTCCATATTTAGTAGAAGATATTGATAGTAGAATGACATGGTATGATTACACAATAATTTCCCTTGTTTATTTCGGTATTGAGTTAGCAGCGCTTTTCACCGGTGTATTGGCGCACCTTCTGGCTATTTTTGGCTTTAGCTTGTTGCTATGAATATGAATTTTTGGTGGTGATAGAATATTTTTATGAACTCCCAGATAGACGCTATTGTCCAATGTGTCATGCCTGGATGAGTATAGTTGCAGGTGAGACTGGGTGGGGGTTGCTTGTTAAATGGACTAGCTAGGCGACTTAGAAACTCCGTATTCTGCACACTTATCACAAATTGTGTAGCTACTAATAAAGGTAGAACACGGAGTTTGCTGTTTCCACTCATTGTTTGGTTGCAGGAGCAATTAATGTCTCAGTTCAGCAATCTCAGGACACCGCAAAGGGATTACATAGTCAGTATCCTAACTGAAATAAATAATATATGTAACCTTAATTAATGCAATTTATTTTATTTCATTTTTGTCTGTGAAGCACTTTATACAGGTTTCTGTTGGGTTTCATGTTTTCTAAGCATTACAGGAGAGGTGTAAAAAGAATTGTATTCTATTTTCATAACATTTTATGTTTAAAAAAAATTTCACCATGCACCATCCCCCAATCCCCACCCCTGCAGTCCACAATGCCACCCACTAATACACCGCACTCAAAATAAATATTATCCGACTTAAGAAATATGTATGCTCTAAAGCTGAAGAGAAGATCCAAACCACAAGCTAATTGGTTGCGTGAACATCACATTTGGTTCCATAGTTACTGGCTGATCATTCATGGTATTTCAATGTCTTAAATTAATTGAAGACAAAAGAGTAGTCAATGGGATCCAATTTAGAAATCACATCATTACAATGGAAGATTAACTAAACTCATCAGAAAGTTCTGGATATTTGCACGATGTGAACACAAAACTTATATCAACAAAACCAAATAGCCCACAAAGTCCAGTTACAGTGCCCTCCACTATTATTGGCACCACTGGAAAAGATGAGTAAAAAGGGCTAGAAAACAATTCACTATTTGGTAAATTAGCTTAATCTCACACTTAAAAAATTAGAAAAATCCAACCTTTAATTGA
>JAKUDI010000144.1:0-25295 GCA_022702515.1 Ilyophis sp. 1 JC-2022
GTCTCTCTTCAGTAAGCCAGGCTTTCTCCAGAAATCAGGCCAATTATTGACGAACCCTATGCCACTAGTTGAGCACCACTCAGACAGCCAGCGATTTAGTGACGTAAGTCTACTGTAGACCTCGTCACTCCTACGAACTGGGAGCGGGCCAGAGAATATTACTTCCCGACACATCTTTTTAGCCACTGCGCACACCGAAACAAAGTTATTTTTAGTGACCTCCGATTGCCTCAATCGGACATCATTTGTGCCGACGTGGATAACAATTTTGGAGTATTTACATTTACTTTTAGCCAGCACTCTCAAACTAGCCTCAACAAGTTGTGTAAGTCACTCTGGATAAGATCGTCTGCTAAATGCCTGTAATGTAATGTAAGTTTAACCTGATTGGCCACACTACCAAATCTTAACACCACTCTGTAGGCTGATCTCCTGTAGTCACAAGATCAGGGCACCAGATGTAACCCTCACTCCATCTCAGCAGACTGAAGAGACCACACTACCAATTTTTTCGGGGTCACTGAGTTTATTTTCATAGAAAGTTAATTTGTCAGCAAGGAAAGGGGGCGTGTAATCCAGTCTACAACCTTTACATAAAGTGATAGTATAGTTTTTTCCAAGGTGTCAATACAAATGTCTACCCATCTACATCATAATCATATTCACTGTCTAATTCATTCATATAAACTTTTTAATATATTTTTTTATATTTCCCCAACAATAAGACAGTGAGCTAAATAAATAAATAATCTCCCTTTATAGAACAATCAATACTGACAAACATACCTGGTAATTATACAAAAGAGAATATGGTTGATTGGTGGTGGACATACAGCTCCTGCCCCTATATATCAAAATAGATATACAATCAATTTACACTAACTATCACGTAGCATTAGCGTAGCTACTTAAATTGCCTTTACTTGTCGTTATACAGTATGAATTAATGGTCATTCCATAGAACGCTACAGTGCGTAGCGCAGAACTAATTACCGTTACCGTCAGTGTTGGGGAAGCTACTTAGAAAGCACAGCTTTGCAAGCTACCAATTACTTCACACTGGAAGAAGTTGAACTACAGCAAAGCTACCCTAAGGAGAAAGCTAGTTTGGTTAACTAAAACTACTTAGAAAAAGTAGTTCAAACTACTGATCAAATTGTCAATGTACATATAAATTATAACAAAATATAATACAAAAAAGTCACATGCCAGCAAAAAATGCCACTCAATTGAGTTTATTGCAAAAAGTGCCCACTTGTTCACAGGTCATACATAAACCAAAATAATAAAATACCCCACTATTCATGGGAAAGTGAAAGGAATGTCAGCTTTGGTTTTGTATACAATGTTCATCAGACACCTGCCTTCCAGAAACTAGAGTCCAGGTGGGAGTATTGCACCAAGCAGGATTACTCAGTTAGCCAGGTAACTTCTAAAATAGCATGCAACAACTTCTCTGAACATTTGTTAATAAATAGCAATAATCAATACTTATGACTAATTGACAACTAATATATTCAAGTTCAGTTTTACAAATTCAGATTCAAAACATTAAAAACTATAGCCAAATATGTTTCACAGGTGAGCTGACAATCTAGCTTCCTGGAATACCACTGAGACCGAAACCTGTCCTAAACAAAACAATCCCATCTGGGCGTTTCACAAGGACAAAATTGCAAGTTGTATTTTCAGTAGTTAACTACACAAAAAAGTAATTTAACTACTTGAATCACTATGCAAATATGAATGTAGTTAAACTACTGCAAAATGTAGTTAAACTAGGCTACTAGTTTAATTACATGTAGTTCACTACTCCCCAACACTGCTTAACACATAACGTGTTTTAAGAATGTAGAAAGGAATACGGCGGGATAAGTGGCCGAAGTAATAAATCCCATTTACGGTGTCATTTGTTAATGTACCTAAGCTAACAACCGCTAGTCATTGTTTTATGCTAACCATGGGGGAAACGTTGGTGAAACTAATTATGAATTCATGTTAACAATGGGTGAGATGTGGTTATCCGCAACAGAATTTGGGTTAATCCTTTACAATGTACAATGTCTGTAGTGGTATGAAATGTGTAAAATATATTAGTTTTTATTGAAGTTACGTTTATGCTTGAGGTAAAAGAATGCAATATCTGTTAGCTATAGTCACAACCGCGAGCATGCGCGCACGCACACACACAGGTGCACTTGCTGTTTTTTGTGTCAGAGTTAAATAATTAGAAATTAGATTATAGAACTGGACCTGTGAATAAATACAGTATAGTGATTATTTGTGTGTTAGACTGAACTAATGTGAACAAGTGAATGTACGGTGCTGATTTCCCTCCCATGTATTTTTATATATTTTCAGGTAAGCAGACGTGTATAAACGTTTCCAGAAACAAACATAACGTGTTTTAAGAATGTAGAAAGTAAAGAATACGGCTGGATAAGTGGCTGATGTAATAAATACCATTTACAGCGACATGTATTTCATTACTCTCCAACACTGGTTACCGTACCGTTAATTAGATGTAAAAATGATAAAAATGAAATGAATAATTCACAACTTGTGTCAACACTCATGTCACTTTAGGTAAACTTCAATTTCAACTAGTAATAGTTTTATTATTTATATTTGTGTAGAAACAATTTCGAATACATAGCCTACCACAAGTTAATTTGTCAGCAAGGAAAGGGGGCGAGCTGACAAATTCAGCTTGTTACATAGCAGCCACCACCAGCCACACACAGGCAGTGGGCACTCAGGCACACATAAGCGGGGTTTTCACAGATAAACATATGGAAATGATTCTGCTATGAAATAATTAAATATAAATGAATTATATATTTTGACGAACGTCAATTATCTATAACAACCCTGTTACACTGACACAAACACATAATTTATACATGTTTTTAATGTGCATATATAGGCCTACAAATTATCCTCATACAGATGAACCTCGATCCAACGGACACCGATGCAACGGATTCCGGATCCAACGGACACAATCCGCTAGAGTGAATATCTGGTCCGAACGTTTAAAACTCCCGGGTGAAGCGAACCGAGACCGCTACTTGAGTAAGCGTCCGCTTGGCGGCGCGCACGTGTTGTTTACAAGCGTACAAGCGTCGGTTTGCCTGGTTGTTGTGCGCTACATATCTCTTGTTATAGTGATATTTTGCAGTGTCGCACCCGGAAAATTTCGTCGCTGCAACGGACAAACGGCTTTAACGGACAACTGCTCCCCCCTATTAGTCCGTTGGATCGAGGTTCATCTGTATATCCATTAGAACACCACCCTCTTAACACATTTTCATACAGGATAACCATTGACCTCTCAAACACAGACACACATAAAATTATTTCCAGTTTATTTTATACACAAAATTATATTTTTGTGTATTCGCACAAGATGAGTTTATAGACACCACATTACAATTAATACTTTCCATCAGAGTTGTTAGGCTACTATTTGAAAAACCTCCTTAGTTTAGATGTATCCTGTTACGTCCCTTTCCATCTCTCTTCCATTCTTCTTGTTTTCCCCATTCCTCTCGTTCCATGTCATGTCTTTCTTTTTACCTCGTTTGTCTCTTTGTGTCTTGCAGGCTGGATGTGATTTTTCTACTCGTTTCCTCATTGTCTCCCCAATCATCTCACAGCCAATCACTTGCATTGCCCACTCACATTCATCACACACTTTCATTATCTCATTACACTCGCCTACATTCCTCATGCCTGCACTCATTACTGATCTCACACTGATCTTCCCTATTTATACCGCCTTCTTTGTCATGTTCGTTGCCAGTTCGTTCCGTTAGTCTTGTCATGATACTCGGCCCTTGTCGTGTTGTTCCTAATCGCTTTCAAGTCTGTTTTCAGTTTGTCCGTCCGTCCAGCCTGCTTCACCGATTCTAGTCAGCCCGCATCCTACCCACTGCTACTATCTCCTGTCCTGTTCCACTTCGCCCAACCCCGTATCCTGACCGTCACTAGTTCCCTGTTTGTTCGTTTGTCTCTCTTGCCTTCATTAAATATACTCCTGCCGGAGTTGTTGCCTGAGTCTGTCTTCGAGTTCTGCTATTGGGTCCATTCCAGTTTTGGAAAACACAATACATCCGTCCATATGGTTTAAAATTAACATAAGTAGCTGGTATAATTTTTTATGGAAATTACCTTCACAGCTGGGTACAGGGTCACTCCATCCCCACATAATCTTGTGTCAGGTCTGCCCACTAGCACGTAGCTTTAAAAATAAATGAATGAATGAAACCACACGATCCGCAGCCAACTTACTGGTGACCGTCTTGTAGCCTACTTACTAAGGTTGTTCTTTCAAGGTAGGCTACATGAGTGTTCGGAGGCTACTGAACAAATTAAATGCTGCGTTATACGAGGGTGCTGGTGAAATAAAAAAAGGAAATTATGAAAAATTCGTAAAGCGAGGAGCTCGCATTTTGTTGCTTTCTTGAAAAAAGAAATGAAGAGCAGGTATTTTAATATATTTCCTTACGTGTTTGCAAACACAAATAACAGTTAAGTTTTACATAATGGCCAAGCTACATACCCCTCATTGCAGGTGTATTTAATAACCGTACCAAACACAAAGTCTGCCATTCACAATGTCGTAGTACCCATTGGTAATGTCCTCGGGAAGTTCACATTGCTTTGCTAAAATAAATAATTAAATGAATGTAACAAATTTTTGAGTAGGCTAGGCATATGCCTGTGTAGACAGATAGACACACACTGAACTGTACAACTGCAGGATGCAGGGATAGCTAACACTCACATGAACATTTGGTATTTCGACGTACTGTCCAGTGTCGATTTTTACATTTCAATGTAATTCTCCTGCTAGATACATATCCAACTGTGCAAGATAAGTGCAGCAAGTCTCCATCTGTGTAATTGGTTTTTAAAGAGCTATCCAAAATATCAGCATTCTCAACGTCTGGGAGGCGAGAGCACCCTGTCAAAATGAATGGAGAGCTATAATGAGACCAATAGGCCTACTTTTGACACATATGAAACAGCACATAGCTAGCCTACACATAGGGACGATGTAGCTATAGGCGCTCTGTCTGTATAGTCGTGACGTAACGTGGATAGGCCTACATTGCGGATATTTCTTACCACTGCTCTGCTATAGAATCATATTTGTGTCAAAAGCATCAAACAAAATAGATAATTTTCACAGGTAGGCTACAAAAATAAATTATATATTTTTCCTTTTTGATCCAAACGCAAAAATATCTTGAACTCGATATTTTTCTCTGCAATAGCCTATTTATTTATTTGCTCTAAATCAGAAATGTTTTGCGTGATAATTTTTGCAGAAATCTGTGTCAAAAGTATGTTTTCTTTGATAATTTTGACACAAATGTGAATTTGAAAATTTTATCTTACGTGTGGCGTAGGCCTACGTAAAAAATCACGACAAAAAAAGTGATTTCAAAAATTTCAACGTGAGTCCAATTGACCATGGAAACGGTCGTAGCTCCACGTCAGGGGCCTCATTATGAAAAGTACTTTATCAGTCATTCGCAAGGACTCAATGCTGTCCCCCATCTTCTCCTATTGTTGTACCAGAGCATTATTCAGCCCATCCTACTGTACTGTTCCACATGCTTTTTTAACATGCTATCCGTTACTAACCGGGCCAACATTCATCAGCTTCTGTTCATATCGTGGAATGTAGCTAAAATATCAGATTATGTCAGCTAAATGATTGGGCTAATTAAATAATTGGTAACTGGTGGAAGCAAAAACCTGCATAGGCTACACATAGGACCCCCAGGACTGGAGTTGCCCAATCTTGTATTAAAGGGGTAGTCCACCTCAATAAAACTAATCAAAATATATTTATTTAGTGCATGTATTTTACTGACATATCACTGCAAGTTTTCTTCTGGAGGATTTCTACATTTCAAAATATCACTTTGTGTGGATATCACATTTTGGAAGCTTGATCTTCATTTGCTTTGTTATAAGACCACAATGCTTCACTTTAACCGGACCACTGAAATTAATTAGATAGCTAGCTAGCTACTTTTTTGTGGATTACTTGTGGATTAATTTACTTGGTATGTAATGCAAAGCAGAAACCTAAAAAAAAGCTAATGCTAGCTAACATCAGATATAAAAGCTATGTCAACTGCCACAGACATTTTTCCATTTTCGCAGCCAAGTGTCAGCCTGCTCGTGTGTGGGTTAGTTAGATGAAGTTCGTTCATAACGTGTCCAGCGTGTGTCCAGATAACGTTGCCCTTGTCCCCAGCCGAGTGTAGCCTTAGCTACTAAGACAAGTTGAAGTCAGTACTGTTAGCTATTTCGTTTTTCTAACTGTAACGTTAGAACTCTGACAGCAGGCTTGTAGTTACCCTGGTTACAGCGCGATGATGTATGGGAGTTGGAGGAACAACTGAAGAAAACAACTGCGGCTACATGTTTATCCTGGTGATATTATGATACAAAAATATCAATTTCCATATTAGAAATTTCAGAAATTCAACTCAGTGACGTCATTGAATTGCATTTTTCAGAGTTCACATCGTCCAAGCTCATAGCAGAGAAAAAGCTTGGAAAATTGCTCTAAAATATTAGCCTAAAAGTTCATTAGAGTGGACTACCCCTTTTAATATACAGTGAGCACCATAATTCATTGGACAATGACACATTTTTAGTTATTTTGGTTCTGTACTTACTCTAGCACTTTGAGTTTGAAAAGATACAATGATAATGAGGTTGAAGTGCAGACTGTCACTTTTAATTTGAGGGTATTTTCATCCATATCGGATGAACCGTTTATAAATTATAGAACCTTTAGTACACAAACCCCAATTCCAGTATGTAAAATGCACATAAACGCAGAAATCAGTAATTTGTAAATGATCTTTTACATATATTTCATTGAAAACAGTACAAAGAAAAGATATTTAATGTTTTACCTTATCAACTTTATTGATTTTTGTAAATATACGCTAATTCCGAATTTGATGCCTGCAACACGTTCCAAAAAAAGTTGCGACAGGGGCAAAAAAAAAAAAAGACTGGGAAGTTCAAAAAACACCTGTTTGGAACATTTTGCCAGCGGCATACCACCATGCAATCTGCTCCTGCTGAATTATTGAAGCTAAGCAGGTGTGGGCTTGGTTAGTACTTGGATGGGAGACCTCCTTCTTTCGTCACCATTTTCACATGATATAAAATTGACGTAGGCCTATAGCCATTTCATATCTTTTTATTTTGGTTTTAATGGTTTGCAGAAATGTTAATGTTATAATTTAAGTATTGCATATCCTAATATTTGTTAGAATTATTTTATTTCAATGGAGTTGTCACTGACAGCTGTCAGTACAAGCCTCCTGCCTTTTGTATAGCCTATTGACTATTATTAGCTACATGATGTTTGTTTAAACTGTGCATTGATTTCAAGCATTTAAACCATACACGTATCGATGATAATGATAATAATAATAGTTATTATTATTATTGTTATTAGGCTGTTGTATTTTTCATAACGGTTTGCACACGTGATAATGTTCATAGCAAGAGCTGCAATCATAGGCGTACGCTTTATTTGAACTTCGTGGCGACACACTGCTGGACCACCTAGTCTCGCGTAGTCAAACGTCAAGTCTCACAAGCATATAGGCGACTTGATAGTCGGGACCAATTCACATGAAAATATTGACAGTGACATGTCCTCCTCTCTCCTCCCAAACCTACGCATATAGCCTAGTTATCGGCCCACAATATTGCGTCTCACAGTGCTTATCACACACATAAATCTTATGCATGCATGTCTAATACGTCCATTTGTGAAGGGATTGGTAAAATATTCTCATGTCTGGAAAAAAATGTGTTCGTCCTGCAGTACAGCTGCATAGCCACAAGGAAACGGTCGTACATCGGGCGTACGCATAAGGACGTTTTCACGTCAGCTTCAAGTTTTATAAATTTGTGCGTAGATTTTCACATCAGTGAATCTAGTGAATTTACGTGCGTATGACCATTTTAGACACAAAGCCCCAGGTCTCCAGGTAATGCAGAGCTTTGTGGGTCCAAAGGAAAAATGGCTACCTACTGGCCTGCCAACAACACCAGCAGACACCCTTGCATGAACAAAACCTTGAAGAAATAAACTACAGAGCCATAAAAATTGCATAGATTATTTCTTCTTGTGCATTCCAAAGGACCTTTCATGCCACTTTATGAAGATTTTCCACAGCAAAATTGTAACAGGACAGCAGTGGTATGGTACTAACAGAAATATGTCTTCTTTTTCACAAGGACAAGCATACAAAACACAATTTGACGGCTGTACAGCACAGCTCTGGAGTTCACTATATGTCAAAAACTACTTTTCTTATGGTCATACAAATTCTGTCGCTGGTTGTGTGCAATGTCATATGTCATATGTAAAATGCTTGGGTTATGCCATGTAGATTGAAAAAACACATGATAACAATTGAATAATTTTTATTAATAATAATATCTGGTTTCGCACAATACAATATTTAGAAAATTTGTATTTTCAGCTGTGGAACTGTCGGTTTTTCCTCTAGTGTGACGCTAGCTAATATATTTAATGTATTTTCCCTGAACCTGAAAAATTATTCCAAAATCAACAAACATACTGTGCAGGTAAATAGTTACTAAAGCATAACCACATACCTGCCCTGTGAAAATAGTACCCTGTCCTATTTTGGCAATGCACAATTATTTCTGTATTATTTCTGTATATCCCCTATGTCAGGCACATCCATATCAGAGATGATTTAAGTCCAGCACTTATACACAGCAACGTGGATGAGACTGAACTGAAGAAATTAGGGCTGTCTCTACTTTCTATAATCAAGTTATATGTTTCATTTATAGCATGCATAATTCTAAATCTGATCAGTAGATGGTTAATACAAAAGCACGTAGAAAATTTTTATAAAGTAAATGATTGGCTACATCTAATACATATCATGAATACAGAATAAGGACCTCTAACCTTATCCAATATTCTTAGGCTTATATAAAATGCTCTGAATCAGGAACTAGCACACAACTTTGTTTCGTCTGTATCTAACATGTTTTGGGAATTTCAGAGAACATTGCATCAGACACTTTTTCTCCTGGCATGGCAAGGGAGAGTAAAAGAAGGACCAAGTTCATCCACCTGGACTCCTGAGAACTCCTGAGAAAAACACACACAGATACATATATCTTAACAACTTGTGGTTGTCCTTGGGAAGGCTGGTGCCATGAGCCAGAGGCCCCAGTGGAAAGACCGATCATCTAATGCTGCTCATACTTTAGTCGTAATAAATATATTTGCCACCCTTCATAGCATTACATATACCATGCATTCTTTTTTTAAACACTCCCTTCTAATAATATCTCCAGACTTAATTTCCTTTTCCTGGTCATTTTTACCTTGTAATTAGCTTTTAGTTTAAAGCATGGATGTGTGTTCAGAAGCCATAGGAGAGGCTCAGTAGCCATTTCATATTGATCTTGTAGAACATGATGCATTAAAGAATCAGATGTGAAATATTGTTTAACAGGTTATACTTAGAATCTGTATTTTTCCTTGTATGCTTGTTCATAAAAGGGTTTTCAAGTCACAGACTCGGAGTGACACTCACGCGTTCAGCCTTAATCTCATGTTCCCTCAAGAAATTTCATGATAGATCTATTTCAGATTTGATAAAAATCCATTCACAGATCTATTAGATCACTTGACTTCCGCGCTACACAGTCATATCATATCAAAGCCATATATATGCCTGCTCTACCTGTATAATTTTCTTTGATTTAATTAATTCATGTGACAGTAACAGAGAGTTGATTTGCTAAAAATTATTAGCAATTTATTGTCTATCAATATATTAATGATGATATATACTGAAAAATGTCTTATTTTCTTCAAACAAAGGTACAAACGATATGTGCGATAATCGGATAGTATCAACGTTGGCAACACTGGTTCATAATTGTATACATTATACATTTGTACACTGCAAGTGTACACTAAGTGAAGTATGATATCTGGACTTTCTGGAGCTTGGTTATAAATGTTATACCCTTGCAGAAATCTAAGTAGAATTAAAAGAAATATAACAGAAGACATAATGAAGTCAAAAAATATAAATCCATGTTGTTTTTTGTAATATATTCATGATCATTTTAAGACAATATCAAGTGAACAGTTGGTATCAGTGAGGTCCCAGTCCAAGAAATGAACTGAACACAACGAGGTAAATAAATAGTTTTCAATCAAATGTAAATTTGACTGTTAAAAGTACTGTTTGATTGAATCACATATGCCCTTAAACTTAATTGGATCTGACCGATTATGTCTTTAATTAAAAAGAAGCTTGTTGACAGGTTGTTCATACTCACATATTCTCAATAAAACTCATCTTGGTGTTTGCCTGTAAACCAATAAAGAAAAGATTAATTTCACAGAGAAAGAGCAATTTTTTGAAAGAGACATTGTTTACTGGTTTCTTGGCTGTAAAATATGTTTATACATTCATGGAGAGCCTTTAAAAATGTAGTACAATAAAAAAATATATAGTGTAAAAATAAAAACATGATCCTAAGGATTAATGTTAAGCCACCAATGTGCAGAAAAAAAGGTGGAATGTGGTGCCGTCCAGATGGTGGCCTTATATACAATCTAAACATGACGTCTGGGCAACTTATGATGTGCAATTTTGAACAAGGTTTCGCCTGTTTGTGTCATGGTCTGTGACTATTTTTTCCTTTTTCGCTACGTTTCTCGTCTTCTCTCTCCAGTTAGCAGTCTATCGATTTTTTTCCACGTTCCGGTTTGGGGTTTTGCTTCTCCCCGCTTATTAGTCGTTTCACCTGTCCTATTACCTGCTAGTTATTTAAGCCCCTCACTTCCGCTTCCTGGCGCTTCTTTGTTACTTCATGCCTTCACCAAGTCAGGGTTGGTTAGGTTATAGCTGCTCTAGATTTCACTACTAGATTGGCTTTAGCTGTCCTTGAAGCTCTTTACAAAATTTGTTCCTTTCGCTATTTTTGTTTCATTACATCTCTGCTGTTTTGAGAGTGAGAGGTTTATTTTTATTTCATTTATTTTTCACCTCTTATCGGGTGTTATAGTCTACTTTCCGAAGGAGATTTTTTGTTTTTTCTCTTTCAAGCTTATGCTCATGTATTTCTGTTTGGGAGTCTCTTATCTTTCACCTTTCTACTCGTGTCTATGAGCCACACCCATTTTAGTGGGTTGTTTATTATTTGGCTACGGCCAGAGAGTTTTCATCCCTTGTTTTTAGTTTCTACTATTATCAGTCTTCCTAGACTCCTTTAGTGGTCCTCGCGTCCGTGAGTTACTTGCTCTGTAAATTGTTTGTTGTTTTGTCGCGTTTGATTCATTGTATCAAACCAAACCCTTACAGTTTGGCTGTTAAAGTACAATATATATATATATATATATATATATATATATATATATATACATACATACAGGTGCAGCTCAAAAAATTTGAATATCGTGAAAAAGTTCTACTCCATATCCAAAAATATCTACTCCATATCTGGCCACAGAGTGATGGTTTGGGGCTCGTTTGATACCTTAGACCCTTGATGACGTACAGCCATTTCGCCAGTCATGTGTTCCATACTGTACCAGCGTAATTTACAGCTGAATCTAGTCTTACCCCCCAATTCTCATAGAGATCAGTTCAAATGCAGAGAGGTTATATTATCGCTTGTAACAGTACCTGAAAATAAGATATCGAGAGTCTTTTGATGTTGATTGGTCACAGACTTCAGGAAGTAACAGCATGCAAAGGATATGCGACCAAATATTAAATATGATACTTTAAAAATATGTTAAAGCAAAATATTCTAATTTTCTGAGACACTGAATTTGGGTTTTAATTAGCTGTAAGCCATAATCATCAAAATTACAAGAAATAAAGGCTTGAAATATTTCACTCTATGTGTAATGAATCTATATAATATATGAGTTTCACTTTCTGAAATGAGTGACAAAAAATATTGAACTTTTTCACGATATTCAAATTTTTTGAGCTGCACCTGCATATCAAAGTTCAATATATATTTCCTGTTTGGCTTGCCATATATATATATATATATATATATATACACAATATATATTTTACAATGTATATTTTACATTAGAAAATAGGTTTTATATTTTTATATAATTTGGTACATTTTGTAGATTTTATTTTTCACATTGACATTGTAGAGATATTTATCAAATTTTCATACTCAAATATGAAAATGTCTAAGGGGTCTGAATACGTTTCCAATCCACTGTATGCCAAAAAAAAAAAGAAAAACATTTTCAATGCATAATAGTTTTGCATAGAAAGACCATGCTCTCAAAGCAGGCTGTCCCACTGATGGTCTTCTAGAGTGCTTCATGAGGTTAGTGATGATATTGGGGATTCTTTGACCGCTCCTCCATATAGAATCTTTCAAAATCCTGTTTGTTGTTCTGCAGTGTTATGTTACTCCCCATACTTGAACCAATCAAATATTTGTGGTTTGAATTGAAGGGGGTAGTTCACAAGCGCAATCTTGAAAGATTCTGTATAGAAGAATGGTCAAAGATTCCACCAATATGATCACTAATCTCATAAAATAATATAGAAGACAACTCAATAGTTTTTTTTTCACTATCCTTGCGAAAGGTCAGTGCCCAAAGCACTGAAAAAAACAGGTGCCATTAATTTTTCCAGCAATCGTTTTGGAAAATAAAATTGTTGCTTGTTAAATACAAAACCTTTTTGCTCAACAGTTGCATCTTTAATAATATATAATCTTCCCCCTTTTTTGAGCATTCAGTATACGTCATTACCTCTGTTGCTTTTTATACAGCCTATTTTTGTTCCTCTTTATCAAGGGTTCCAGTAATCTGAATATACATGTAGGTTAGGGACATTTAGTTTAACATTTTTTTAGCTTCAGGTGTTTTCACAGCCATAGCTATGGTGTTCTGATGGGGTTAAAGAGAAATCAACATATGCAAAGTAGAAATACAAAAATGGTTGGAAACCTCATAATGGCTGTTTATATTAATGGAACTAAAATGACTTATTATTATTATTATTAATAATAGCAGCTTTATTATATAGCACCTTTCATACATTAAATGCAGCTCAAAGTACTTTCAAAACATAATAAAATATAATAAAAAAGACATGATAAAAACATAATAAGCAAAGAATGACACATTTGAAATAAATAAAAGCTTTACTTACATGGATTATCAATCTTAATCTGGCCCTTCTCACACAGTACATCAACTGCTGCCGTCCACCCATATGATGATTGGATATAATGGTATGCTTTGCATTGAAGAGTTTTCTTTTTCCCCTCTGCCAAATATTTATCTTTCTTGGCTGGTTCCTTAATATTGTGCTTTGCATCCATGTTTTCTAACACACAAGGAGCTGAAGAAAAATAAAATAAACCCATTTGTTTTTATTTTGTTTTCCAAAGCCACAGTACAGCATATTGTTCTTCAACAGTTTTTTATTGTTTGCTCGCAAACTACTGTTCTTCTACTACAAGTATTCTCAAACATGGTGTGGGGATCCCTTAACGATGCTAGATTCAGAACGGAAATGTCAAGTAGCATCATCCTTTTCAAGCAGGAATGTATGAAGTAATGAAGCAAACTTGTTTCACAAATGCTTAAACAAATCTCCTGGGGGGTATTCCACAAAGCAGGATTACTGAGTTAGCTGGATAACATTACTGAGTTAGCTGGATAACGTCACTGAGTAAAATCTGGAACAGCTCTTTTAGCTTGTTCCAGATTTGGGAGGGATCCAGGTTTTACTTAGTGCTGTTGTCCAGCTAACTGTAGTCCAGTAATCCTGCTATGTGGTATACATCCCTGATTTCTGCCAAATTACTCGGGGAGTTCCCGAGTAAGGTGCTGAATTCCTTAAGTTTGTTAACCCTACACTAGACTAGATTATACTGGAGACGGTGGGAGGGGTCAGGCAGTGAAGCATCCAGAAGTGCACATGCTGAGTACAAAATAGCTAGCTGCCTATTGAACTCATGTACAAATCCAAAGAGAACCTCATTGGTCAATTCTTTTGTGATCATTAATTTTCATTTTGTGTAGCACTTTATAAAACTAACTGTCCAAAGGTTTTGGGAAAATATAACATTTTAATACCTTTCATAATGGAAAGTCTTTAATAACACACTGTCTGTTTGAGTATACACAAAATGGGATAATTCCATTGCATTAGCCAGTTAGCTAATGTAATGGTATTCATCAACCTACCTTGTTCAGTAAATGATTAACGATTCCCTTAAAGTTATTGAAATCACGGTCCTTGAGGGTTGAGAATTGGGCCCCATTTTCACGTACATAGCTAACTCCATTAACCCGATTAATTTGTCAACATTTTGAGATTAACCCAGGATTTTCGGCTTCAAAAAGCAAGTTCACAATTCAAGTCCAACAAGATTCTTTAAGGTACTCGGATGGTCATCTCTATGAACGCTAGCCTACCACTGATTTAGTGGTGAGGGAATATTTACCTCCAGCAATTAATAGGAGTGCACTGCTTCCTCGCAAATGTTTTATAAGCTGATGGCGACGATACAAATATAATAGCCTACACTTTATTTGTATAACACCTTTTATAGGATACATGCAATGCAAACTGCTCTACATTTGAGGGCAAGAATAAAAACAAACCAAACAGGATACAAGATTACACAATAGGCCTAAATAGCTAGCTAGCCTACAATGGAGAGCCGAATGCGACATAAAACACTATGATTTTACAGCAGTGTTTCTGTGAATATTCAGAACCATATGACTGCCCTTGTAGAAAAAAATGGCAAGAATATACTCAGCAGTTATTACTGCAGAAAGTGGCCATTTTAATGCATCTAAGATTTATTTATTTTTTGTAAAATAAAAAGTGTTTATTTCCTTTTTTTTTTAATCTCTGATTGCTTGAAAATCATGGATGTACTAAAACTTTTGCCCGGTAGTGTATAAGCTAAATGTTTTATTATTTTGTGGTGTTTGACATGTAACTAAATATATAATAATTTAGCTAAATGTATGAACTAAATATTTTACTAAATGTATAAAACATTTAGGTAAATGTACAAAAACATTTACTAAATGTAGGAAACCTCCTGTCTGCATGTGTACAAAATTTGAAATGGATATCTGCTCAAGTCTCATGAGGCAATTTGAAACGGTGTACCTTGGTGTCCAAAGATCTATCCAAAATGGATAATTGTGCATCACCGTAATTCAAGAGATACTCAAAATGTTTCAACAGATAAACTATTTTGACTCATTGAAAGTATATTTGCATCCATATCATTAGATAATTTCCAACTTTTGTAAAAGATTATGGCAATGGTTATAAGTGTCCAAATACCTACCCAAACCTACACTGCTCAAAGAAATGAAGGGAACACTTAATCAACACAGTATAACACCAAGTCACTTAAACTTCTGGGATATCGTTTTGTTCAGTTAGGAAGTGTAAACAATTGCGAATCAATTTCACCTGCTTTGGTGCAAATGAAAGTGACAACAGATGGACGGGAGAGGCAACAGCAAGACAACCCCCAAAAAGTAAATGGTTTTTCAGGTGGTGGCCACAGACCATTTCTCTCTCCTTATCTTTCCTGACTGATCTTTTTCTAGTTTTGCATTTTGCTAGTGCCCTTGTCACTACTGGTAGCATGAGGCGGTATCTGCAGCCCATTCAGGTTGCACAGGTAGTCCAGCTCCTCCAGGATGGCACATCACACACACATTTTTTTCACGTGCCGTCGCAAGAAGGTTTGCTGTGCCTCCCAGCACAGTCTCAAGAGCGTGGAGGAGATACCGGGAGACGGGCCATTACACGAGGAGAGCTGGACAGGGCCGTAGAAGGGCAACAACCCAGCGGCATGACCGGTATCTGCTCCTTTGTGCAAGGAGGAACAGGAGGAGCACTGCCAGAGCCCTACAAAATGACCTCCAGCGGGCTACTCGTGTGCATGTTTCTGACCAAACTGTCAGAAACAGACTCCATGAGGGTGGCATGAGGGCCCGACGTCCTGTAGCAGGACCTGTGCTCACAGCCCAGCACCGTGCAACTCGATTGGCATTTGCCAGAGAACACCAGAATTGGTAGGTTCGCCATTGGCACCCTGTTCTCTTCACAGATGAGCAGGTTCACACTGAGCACATGTGACAGACGTGAAAGAGTCTGGAGACGCCGTGGCGAATGTTATGCTGCCTGCAACATCATCCAGCATGACCGGTTTGCTTTAATTGACTTGGTGTTATACTGTGATGATTAAGTGTTCCCTTCATTTCTTTGAGCAGTGTACAGTGTATATTGCTTTGCTACAATACTGCCTCACATCCTTTGATTTTTATTAGGCCTATAAACTGACAACCAATAAACATATTGTTTAAAAAAGATGAAAAGCTAGATGATTGAGTAGACTTTTGTTTGAACAACCCCCGTTATGTCAAAATAGACTGGTTTTTAACCAGTTTTCCATCTCACCCAAATTTGACATTGCTCATTAAGTAATCACCTATTGCATCAACAAGACTGAAATAAATTATTCTTTATTAGAAAAATCAAGTAAGAAAAACCAAAAATAATAAAATTAAAATTAAATTAACAATAATTATGTACATTCCTCATTTAATTTAGCTAAAGCTAGTAAAGCCTATACAATTGTAAGGAAATGATTCAGATTTTTCAGAACCCCATTTCATCACCATATTAAGCAGATGAACACGTTTTAGGATAGGAAGGGTATAAGGCTAAATTCATCATTCATCCCAACTGGTGCCATAGTCCCCAGGGTATATGTATCCAGAATGCTTCCCGTTTAAGGATCGTATTATTAATATCTCCCCCTCTTCTTTTGAGATGGACTGTTTCAATGTCTATGCATTTAAAGAGCTTGAATGTTATGGTTTGATTCAATAAAGTATTTGGATTCAGGTGAATTGAGATCCTTTCTTCTATGTATTCAATTGAGCATAGACAAAAGAGAATATAAATTACATTCTTAGAATTACATATGATACAGGTCATAACCCAAGTATTTAGCCCAAATATAGTAAACAGTAACCTAGAAGAATACAGTTTACAGTAGAAGTAATTGGATGAATCAAACCTATATCTTAATCCTTATCCAATGTGTAATAGGCTGCTGGTACATTCCCAGCAATGTTGAATAGTAGCTAGGCATTGTACCCGTCCAAAAGTTAAACAGTTCTGCCCCATGTGGGATTCAGCCCGAGATCGCTGGATTTGTATGCAAGAACTTTACCACTGGGCTACCTAGAAGGATAGCTTGGCTGTAGTCTGGAATGAAGTTTAATATTCGATCGGTTTTGCTCAATCATTCAAGTCTTTAAACAGATTTTGAATGTGGCAATGAAATGAGTGGACTGTAATTAGAAGCTAGGGTTTTTTTAATGCGATAAAATTACACGTAGCCTATATTTTTAAGTTGACCAGCCGGTTATGAATCTCTTATCCATGGTGCCCCCCTAGCCATAGTAGTCGTCAAAGTCCCAATTAGGCTACAGTCACGCTTCTCTGAAATGATAGATTACAGCTTTAAGAAACCCCCCACAATTCATCTTGCTTGTCACAGACAATAAAATTCACCGTTTCTACACGCTAAAAAAAACATGTTCCGATATAGGAACAATAATAGCTAGCCTATATTATTAAAATAATCTGATTAACCCGGAACGGTTTATTAGCTACAGCTTGTTAATATCCAGTAAAAAGTTGACATTTCCACAGTGATATTGACTAGCTAGCCTTTGACCCCTACTGACTGCTGCCTTGTTGATAGCATACTGCAAATTATGCAACATGCATAAGAGAAGTTATTTTTTAAAAATCACCAATCCAGCGGGTAGCGAAGATGCGCTAGACATGCGAGTTACCAGCCTAAGAATGCCAGTGACCAGCCAAGTCAGTCGCAAATCCAGTGGGTAGCTGCACTAGGCACGTGAGTTACGAGGTTACCAGCCTCGGCGAATCAATAGCCGGCTTCTCATTTACCAACGCCGGCTTATCAGTCGCTATGTCATTTGCCGGTGCCGGCCAATCAGTAGTCTCCACCAGCCTCTCAGTAGTGTTATTTTTGGCACGTATCCCGTGCCATAGAAATGGAGTTTTGTGAATCTGCACTCGATTGCTCTTCCTCAGCGACCCGGATGTGTGTCACAGTAAACTGCAAAAACTGAATTTGAATTACGAGAACTGAATGTGGAAGTATATAGAGAGTTGAATTTTCAGTGAGGATCAAATACAGTTTCAGAGCAAATTCATTAAATTCAGTTTCAAGTTTATTGGAATTAATTTCCAAACTAATAAATTAAATGTCAAATTGTGCTATTCAGATTCAGTGTTTCAATGCAATTATTCAAGTTAAACAATACAAATTAAAATGATGTGATTCAAATTCAGTTTTTTAATGCAATTATTTAAGTTGAGAAATTCAAATTCAAATATGAATGATTCAAATTCAGTTTCTAGTGGCACATATTTCTGCCCATACTTTAGTGTGTAAAATAAAGGAGGTTTATTAAAATAAGGATGCTTATTGATAATGCTGTTCTGATAATACACTCGTGACATGCACATCTCTGACTATCACTCAATTTTCCAATTTTGTACCTCATTGGAAAGCTTAGAATGCATTATTTTTGGATAGTGAAGCTGTAAATCCATTACAATTAGTTTCATGATATTACAACTGCCAATTAAATTGCGTAATGTTGCATGGTGGTATGGCTGCTGGCATTTAAGGTTATGACTTTATTCCAGACGACCAGACCTTATGTGAGATTTTCATAGCAGAAGAAAATGTATATATAATCGCAAAATATATGTAATAACATTTTAATTGACGTATCTCTTCAGGACCTTGTGTGTGTTTTTATTGTTGTTGTGATACTATACAATTTTTTTGTGGTGAAAGAAGAACTGTAACCGACTTCTAAATATATTTAAATGCCCAGTATCTTCAACCAGATTCACGCTCATGTAGAGGTTGAGATACTTTTATGAAATACGGAAGAACAGTGACATGTAGAAACTTCATATTTTGCCCAATAATAGAACAAATGGCACTAATGAAGATTATATGCAGTTTTCCATAATACCACACTTTCTGACATAGTACAGTAGGATGTTTGTGATGTAGACCCTAGGGTCTACGCCACTAGGGGGCCTGAACAAAGGGGGTAAGTATATACATACTTAGTTTGTGATTTTAGACATTCCCTTGTGAAACAAATACATTATTACATTCATAGTATACATTTTTTATGATATCAATGAAAAATAGATACATCGTCTTCCACTGCAGTGGAATGCACACAGCTCTTAAACGGACTGAAAAGAGGTAATTTTAACGGCTATGGTTGAATCACTAAACAACTCGCTAAAAAACACCCACTGATAAATATTCATCCTAACCAAAGCCATTTTCAACCTGTGCTATCCTCATCTCTGGTCACGAAAATAACTAAATTCAGCAGCCACGCCCAGTGTGCCATGTGCTGCGCAATTGACTGTGCACCGGAAAATAGAGCAATTCAGATATAATTCTGTTCCACATTCCATATTTATTACAGCGACCTATCAACAGTATAACAGGTAATTTACTAGACACAAAGAATGTTGTACTGTTGCGAATGCTATCAAAATGCCATTTTGGTTAATTCTGAATTTTAATTCCTAACTACAGTTTATTGCACATATAATATACATTTTGTGATATACTCACGTAAACAAACAGGAGATGGCTTCCATTCCCCCATGTGGCATTTTACTTTGCGGTCATCTTCAAGTTTATAATGGGATTTACACTTATAGGTAACTACAATCTCACCATCTTTATTGTTTTTTTCTAAAATGTCTCCATTTGCTGGGATTGGAGGATTTTTACATGATACATCTGAACCTGAAATTGAACCTGAAAAATAGTTTCAAGAGTCACATGTCACATGCAAACTGTTCCAAATCAACCAAAACCATCTTTAAAACTCCTTTGCAATCATTTGAGTAGAAAACAATTTTAAAAAGAAAACCTACATTCCACCAGGCCATTCCACTGTCCATTTTCACATATGATATTTCCTTTAGTCTTGCGTTCATATGGACTGTAGCAAGTATAATACAGTATTTGACCTTCCTTGAATGTGTCTCCTGAGGACAGCACATTTCCATATTCCAGGGGAGGCTTTTCGCAGTAATCCTTCCCTAAATAGGACACATGGTTTCATAAAGTTATTGTTTTCTGTGAAATTAATCTCTCTACCACTTCCATGTAATGCTCTATAGTTGGATGTATGTGGTCAGCATGATGCTTTATTTAGTAATGCCATATATGCAGTTCACATAGTTATGTCAGCCCATTATTTTTCAACATCTTAATATTCTACCATCTCAGTTATTACACATTGAATAGAGGATATACACTTACTAATGCACTGCGGATACTTCCAATCTCCATTTATGCATATTGCTGTAGTTGCACCTTCATGGATAAATGTGGTGTCTTCACATTGATAGTTCACTTCTGTTCCATTTTCGTACTGCTCTTCTTTCTCATGTACAAGCACTGCATTGTTCACCTTGTGTTCTGGGCTTAAACATTTTGACCCTAAGAGGATATGCATTATTATACATTGTGCTTTTTATTGCTATCAATTCAGTTATTACTTAAAAAAATAACTGTGATGGGACATTACCATACAATCAGTTGAGCTGAATAATGCTGCAGGACCTGTTTGGATGGTATCGCCCGGATATTGCTATTTGCTTTAGTCTAATGCGGTGAAGACCCAAGTCTCATGTCATGCCAAGTCTCTACAACAAAGAGTTGTAGCCAAAAATATTTTATTTATTTTCAACTTGTTTTTATATGTCTTATTATGTCTATAAATATACAACCCAGTCAACATAACATAGTGATATTGTATTTTCTAATGGGAATATGAATTCAGGTGAGCTTGGGTGAATCGACTGGACCTCTGGGGCCTCATTTATAAAAGGTTAAACAGAGCACCCCTAAATAGGTGAGAATTGACCAAATTTGCCATCTGCGCAAAGGGGTTAAAATCAATGGGCAGTTTAAACAAACATCATGTAATAATAGGGAAACTATAACACAAACATTTCTGTAAACTATTAAAACCGAAAGAAAAAGATTTAAAATGGTTAGAGGCTACGTCAATTTTATATCACATGGCAATGGTCACATAAGGAGTAGATGGCAAAAAAAACAACCTTCAGAATATTTGAGGACATGCACTGGGTGGAGTTGACAAGCTCGTATGAACATTTTATAAATCGTTCATCAGAACATTTTAGGAAACGATCGTATGCTCACATTTATAATGAATTGCAAGATTAATTTATAAATGAGGCCCCTAGTGTAGTGGTTTGTGGCTATTTGATCTTACGTGAACATCAATGCACAAATTGAGATTTATAAAACTTGAAACTGACGTGAAAACGTTCCAATGCGTACCCAAACTCCAGAGCATTTGCATACAAACTTTTCATTGTGGCTATGCAGCTGTACTGTAGGCTGAACACGGTTTTTTTTCAGACGTGAAAATATTTTGCCAATCCCATCACATTTAGAAATGTATAATCAATTAGACCACACAGGCATCAGATACATTTTTGTGATAAGCGCTGTGATACGCAATATTGTGGGCCGTTAACTAGGCTACTGCAGCCATAGGCAGAGTTTTGGTTTGGGGAAGACATGAAGAGACGTCACCCTAATATTTATGTGTTAATTGGTCCCTAGACGAGGCTACCTAGTATCCATCAGTGTGTCTCCACCAAAGTGAATCCTATCCCTATGATTGCAGCACTTGCTATTAACATTATCAAGTGTTCAAAGTCTGCAATCGTTTATGAACTCGGCTGCAAGAATACTTTCCCGCACATCTTCCCGGTTTCATATCACCCCTGTCCTGAAATATTTACACTGGCTCCCAATCGCATCACGCATCACATTTAAGCTCCTCCTCCTAGTCTATAAATCCCTAAATGGCCTCGCACCCACATACCTCTCTGACCTCCTGCTCCCCTACCAGCCATCCAGACAGCTACGTTCATCCACTGCCCGCCTCCTCACCACCATCCCCTCTCAGCGTTGTTCTTTTGGCGACCGCGCCTTCTCGGTTGCCGCCCCCAAACTCTGGAAGGCCCTCCCCCCTGACATCCGTACCTCAGACTCACTCACCTCCTTCAAATCCCGCCTGAAAACCCACCTTTTCTCCCTAGCCTTCCCTTGATGTATGTATCTCCCCTCTGTCCACCCCACCCTCTCCTACCCCCATTGTCTTGGTCCCACTGCATTTTCTATACTGTATCTTTATATATTTGTCTGTCTGTTGATAATTATGCTTGTACCCTGGTTTCTTTTGTTGATTGTTTTCTTGATTTCCTGTATTGTTAAGCGTTTTTGAGTTTGTGAAAAGCGCTATATAAAATAAATGTATTATTATTAAAAATCGATCAGCCTAATAACAATAATCAATGCATTTATGGTTTTAAAGTTTAAAATAAATGCCTAATTTAAATAAACATCACGTCATAATGTTTGATATACAGGAACGCTGTAGCCTATATTTGAGAGTGAGAAATGGAAGGCTTGTAATTGACTGCTGTCAATGACAACTAAATAAAACAATTGTAACAATTATTAGTTTGTGCAACACTGAATGTATAATATTACCATTGCTGTGAACTATTAAAACCAAAAGAAAAAGATGTAAAATGGCTATAGGCTACATAAATGTTATATCACGTGACAATGTATGTATCTTTTATTTTTACAGGTAGTCTCATCAAGATCTATTTTACGAGAGAGAACAAATTAAAACAAATTAAAAACATGCATAAAACTTTAAAGAGACAAGTACACAAACGGGTCATGCGTAGGAACATTTATTTGGGCATATGGACGTTTTATAAATCGTTTAAGGAACATTTTAAGAAAACGATTGTACGCTCGTACATTTAGGTGAATTCATAAATGAGGCCCCAGGTTTTTATTCTACTTTTTAAAATCAATGTATTAATAGCTCAGATGAGTCTACCATGTTTTGGTACTTACGAATGCATATTGGAAGGCTGCTCCAAGTTCCATTCAAGCAGGAGACTTCGCTGTTCCTCTGCATTTCGTACAATTCCACACATTGAAATTGCACTGTAGATAGATGAGTATACGTTCTCTTATATTCTGATGTAATTGTTGCATATTCAACACGTGGGGGATGACGACACATTTTACCAATCGCTGTTGGGAATATTAAACAAGCATAATTAATCAATTGAACTTGCTTCACAATCTTAATCTAATCATTATTAGGTTAATATTAGATTAATGACTGTGTGCGCATGTATATATAGATATATATATATATATATATATAGATATATATAATGTATGTGTGTGTGTATGTATGTATGTATGTATATATATATATATATATATATATATATATATATATATACAGTGCCCTCCATGATTATTGGCACCCCTGGTAAAGATGAATAAAAAGGTGAATTAGCTTAATGTCACACTGAAAAAAATTAGAAAAATCTAACCTTTAATTGAAGTAAATTTATTATGAGAAAAATAAATCCCTCATCAAGAAATAATAATTCTTAACAAAACCACGTGTGCCACAATTATTGGCACCCCTGCATTTATATATAGAATAGAGTAATCATCATCTGCACGGATCACTTTAAGGCTTGATTCGCCTAAATCATTTTCCTCTTGGACTCTATGGAAATATAAGTCAGGAGAAGAAATGCTTAAAGTGATCCATCCAGATCTACTGCATATCTGGATGACTTTTGGTCCCCTTAAATTGGGGGTTTTTGTATAAAAAGGGTTACAATTGCTAAATGGTTCAGTCGATATTGATGTGCACAACCACAAATTAAAGCTGAAAGTCTGTACTTTATCCTGCTGGAGTAGAGCAAAAAACAACAGAAACTGTGTCACTGTCCAAACATTTGGAGTGCACTGTATGTGTAATCTTGCATATTATTATGTGATTGTATTTTTGTTATTTGTTTCCACCAAAGTTGCTCTTTAAAGTATGTAATAACAATAGGCCTCCTTAACCAACCATTCTATGAACAAATTTGCTTTTAAGACTTTCTTTAAAATGTTTTTATTAACATTCTGCCATTCACCAATTTTTTTTTTTTTTAGTAGAACAGAAGCTCAAAACGCAAGCATCAGTTAATCCTGAAATGTTTGTAAAAACATTGTAAAGAAAGTTTTAAGAACAAATTTGTTCGTAAAGTGATTGGTGAATGAGGCCCATTGTTTGGATACAATTAATTCTGATCCCGTGAAGAAACAATGGAAGTACATTTTGGCTCATTGCATGCAATGGAACATTATAAAGCCCTGCTTGTTTCAAGATCTGGTACTATACATTTGAAAACCATTTCACCTAAGGATTACTCACATTTGCAGATCGGTAGTGGCAACTCCCAATTTCCATTTATACATTTTGCGTGATTATTACTTTCCATTTTGTATCCATCAACACATTCAAATGTCAAAACTTCATCATTTGAATACATGTCTCTTTTTTTTTCGTTCTGTATTGCATTAGGAATTTCTGGAGCAATACATGTAGTTTTATCTGGAAAATAAGTTACATAACCTTTAATGAATCCAAACATATTGAGAAAACAATAATGACTTTATACCGCAATGGAAAAAGGCAATTGCTGTTAAAAATAAAATGACCTTGGAGGGTACCTAGAGGCCTGTACTCAGCAATCTCTCAAACTAGTATACAAAGATCAACAAAAAAAATGTTCAATGTTAAAAGAAAAAAAGCCAAGTTACTTACGCATAGCCTACAAAGCACTGTCTGTAAGTCATTAATTCAAACTTGCAAAAACGAGGCCTGCCTTTAAAAGCATTGATCTCAAAATGTGGCCAAGTTACAACTAACAATATTGTCTATCGTAGCTCACACTAATTAAACTAGCTCAATTCCAAAGCAATGCTACCTGATCTTTCCTAAATTATTTAATGTAACTTTGCCCTGTGTTTTTTCATCTTACTAACTCAAGTGAATGTGGTCAATGAAACTTCACGTGCCACATCAAACTGTGAAATGACAATCATTTATAGTGGAAATAATCTGTGATTCAAATGTGTTATATAAGGTCCCACTGTTGACAGTGCATGTTCTTAAGAACACT
>JAKUDI010001440.1:0-25011 GCA_022702515.1 Ilyophis sp. 1 JC-2022
CCTGGCTCCGAATCTGCTACAACATATTCCAGATTTGCTCTTAAAGTAATACTTTTGTCGCCATTTATGGGGCAGAGGGGGAATTTTTACCCACTTTTTCCTTTTCTCAGCTAGGCAATCAGATAACGGGCTGACGGAAAGTTGTTTTGTGGTTTTTCGCCCTCTCAGGAGCAAATCATAAGATTGGAGATTGTGGAGACCAATTTTATCCCTATCAGACCATCCAATCACTGCAATGTCCTCCATCGGTTTGGGAACATTTCACAAGAGACTGAAGACTTTATGTGGAGCCCTGATGTAGGAAAGAAGCCAGCAATGGCTATACCTGCTTTCCGTAAGCGTGGTATGCTACAACTCATTTCAGCAATGTCGTCTTCTTCAGCGTGTCTCAACTGCTTGGCTCTATTAGACAGACATGGCGGTTAGCTGCTGCATCGCCATTCAAAGGTCATTTAGGGTCTGGCGTGTTGATTGGCTGGCTGCGTCCTCGGGAGTAGCATGTCATTTAGCTGGTAGAATAGCCATGAGAACGATGCCATTTAGTATCCAGAATCGTGATTGACTGGCAGCGTAGCTACGAGGAGGACATCGTTCAGGTCCAGTCATGGTGATTGGCTGGCAATCACGTAGGAGTGACTTTGCGCTTCGGAGGATTCCACTCAGGATGCATCATGATCTGTCGCATAGCACTGATTGCTCGACTGGCCTAGGGTTACGGAGCATTCTACGTTGCCGCGGAGATGAGAAATTGAGGTTCCTGTACTTTTGTGTTTTTATTTTGGTGGGAGCTGGATTTCATTGCTGACATAATAGCTATGGATGGGTTTGAGGAGAGAGTTTTATTCAATGCTGGCAGTGTTGCCTTTAGGAGGACGCCATTTAGGATACAGCATGGTGATTGGCTGGCAGCATTGCCTTGCAGAGCCTCTATCCCACCGGATCAGTTTGCAGCACTAGATTCAGCCCAGCTTTGGCCAGCAGCTTGGACACAGCCCCCAGGGTATTTCACTAAAATGGATTACTGGGTTAGCTGGATTACTGGGTTAGCTGGATAACTGCACTGAGTAAAACCCAGAACCCTCCCAAATCTGGTACATGGACTGAAGTAAATTGAACTTTTCTGAGTTTTACTCAGTGCAGTTATCCAGCTAACTCTGTAATCCTGCTTTGTGAAATACCCGCCAGGTCTACCTGGGCATCAAGTAGGCAGGCGAGACACCGTGCAAGATTCCTTGTTGCCTGTGCTTGCTCTACCGACCAATCAGAAGAGCTAAAGAACCTGCTCATATATCCAGCCAACCAGCATATCAGTCAGGCCAACAAACAAAACATAGCTACAGCACAAAAAGATAAACAATCAGGACGCCGAAGAGTCCTGATGTCGCCAGGGCTGAGACTCGTCCGTCCCCCCATGATCGTCCACAGCGCTGCCCACAGAGAGGGTTTAGCCTGCCTGGCTGTGCTTCAATAGCAACCCTCCTGGTGAACTTGGGTTTAGCCTGTCTGGCTGTGCTTCAAAAGCAACCCTCCTGGTGAGCTGGTGGCCTTTAGTCTACATGCAGGCATTTTGGAGGACCCCCCTGCCTGCTGCGTACCCTCATGATTTGGACATTGCAGTGATTCGATGGGTTCTGGTGGGGTAAAATACTATACTTAAATAAATACTTCAATAAATATATTTTCTGATTGGAAGACTAGTGTTGACGGCTTTCTTTTAGGATATGACCACAGACTCTCAGTAACACAATTTTCTATACATGAGCTTAGAATAGCTAAGTCAGCTGAAATCAGGCTTGAGCCAGTCTTCAACCCACAGCTCAGTCAAACCAAATTCACATGAAGCGGCTTGCACCAGCACTCGCGTGGCCTGTGTTAGAATCGCTTAGTCCAGCGGAGGGTCAGACGGCTGCAGAGCACGCTGCCCAAAAAGACAGAAATCAAAGCACATTTATGAGATCAAAGCACATTTATGAGATCAAAGCACACCGCCAAAGCACATTTATGAGATCAAAGCACATTTATGAGATCAAAGCACATTTATGAGATCAAAGCACATTAATGAGATCAACGCACATTTATGAGATCAACGCACATTTATGAGATCAAAGCACATTTATGAGATCAAAGCACATTTATGAGATCAAAGCACATTGCCAAAGCACATTTATGAGATCAAAGCACATTTATGGAATCCATCTCTGCTGCAGACCAGTTTGTGTGCAATCAAGTACAACAATTGGAAAGGTGGTGGGTCGGAGAAATGGTAGCAGCGACAGCAGGATTGATGTGTAACATCAGTCAGAGATACTAAACTAGGTCAACCTAGTGCATGCCGGGCGCTGGAGGTCTTGCCCCGGCAATGGCTTTCTCGCCCTAGCGCAATAAATAGGCTATTCTGTTAGTGGTGCTGCGTATGACGGCGGTTCCTGCCTGGGAAGTGCTTGTGTGGAAATATCACGTGGGCTATAGACCCTGTTTGGATTCTGTTGCCCTTCCGTGGAACCAAATGCAGGACAGTGAAGAACACACTGACGACTTCTCTTAAGAGAATTGAGGTTTATTTACAAAGCGCAAGGTGTCCCCAGTGCAGAGAGACCTTCACCCCAAGGCCTGTTTTAAAGAAAAACACCATGCTGGCTGAAGTGGTGGAGGAACTGAAGAAGACAGGACTCCAAGCTGCTCCTCCTGCTCACTGTTATGCTGGATCTGGAGATGTGGCGTGTGATTTCTGCACTGGGAGAAAGTGCAAAGCTGTCGAGTCGTCCTGTCTGGTGTGTCTGGCTTCTTACTGTAAAACTCACATGCAGCCTCACTATGAATCTCCTGCCTTTAAGAAGCACAAACTGGTCAAAGCCATTGGAAACCTGCAGGAGAAGATCTGCTCTCATCATGACAAACTGCTGGAGGTTTACTGTCGTACCGATCAGCAGTGTATCTGTCTGCTGTGTCTGATGGATGAACACAGAGGCTATGATACAGTCTCAGCTGCAGCAGAAAGGACAGAAACAGGTAAGATTTCTTACACATAACACTCGTGCTTTTTTACAGTGATGACCGATTATTATCTTGGCTTATAACTACAAAACGTTAAGGCTTATGACCTATGTTTTTGACCTGTGTTTTATTGCATTTGTGTCATACATTCATGAAGTCAGTGTTTCCCATTAATGTATCAAACTGTGGCGGCTCGCCACGATTTAATTTATACTGCCGCAGTTTAAAATCAATTTTAAAAAATGTTGTATGTGCGTACTGTAGCCCTGTCGCTTCAAAAAATGCCTCTCTTGTCACGGTTTCCTTCCTGCTCTGTCCCTCTTTTCAGGTGTTACCTTTCGGTGCCGCCAGAGGGCGCTATTGTCATTTTCCTCCCTCTTCATGTAACGGGCATACAGGTGCAGCTCAAAAAATTTGAATATCGTGAAAAAGTTCAATATTTTTTGTCACTCATTTCAGAAAGTGAAACTCATACGTCAAATAAAACGTTAAATGAAGTTTGTATAAAAAAACATTAAAAAGGCGATTGCACCCCCCCCCCCCCCCAAGTATGGTTATATTTATAGTCTTACAGTTACAACCGGCCCTTTGAGGGCAACCATAATGCTGATGTGGCCCGGGGTGAAAATGAGTTTGACACCACTGGTCTAAGGTATCAAACGAGCCCCAAACCATCACTCTGCGGCCAGATATGGAGTAGATGTGGATGGATCCCTTTAAGGGTTGTTTATCCGGACTTTTTACCCCATAGAGTTCTATAGGAAAATGAGTCAGGAGAAATAACCCTTGCAGTGATCCATCCACATCTACTCCATATCTGGCAACAGAGTGATGGTTTGGGGCTCGTTCGTTCACTTTCTTGTGATCTCTCTCTACAGTGGAAGAAGTCCGTATTCTAGAGCCCAAGACCCGAGAGGACTTTTTACAATGTGAGTCTGTAATTAAACCTAAATTAAAAGAATGAAGCAACATGAGAATATGAGGTAATATGAAGAACAAGATGATTTGTATAATTATGTATATATTCATAACTGACTGGCTTTAGGGATCTCATACATCTTCTCCCCCATCAGATCCCTGTTAATTCAGCTGCAGTCATCCTGATATTAAATATATGGATCATATATGATAATATTCAATATCATGTCCAACAGTAGGACTGTGTGAATAAAGTGTTGTAACTTCCACAAAAGTTACACAACCAATATACAGTAATATAAAAATAATTAAGATAGTTATGTGAAAGGAGCGAGCAGATCCAGCCCCAACACGGGGCGCTGCACTATAAAACTCCGTAGTACAAAAGAGAGAGCGAGAATAAACCGCACAGACTTGCAGTAAGAAATATCCTCCTAATCGCTAAACCCAAACCTCCTTTTTATAACTCAAGCAAGAGCTTATCTACTAGACGTGAGCAGATAATTATTGTACTTGACGTTATAGAAAGCACAGAGCACTGAAAAGTACTGAGTAAATACCAATACCGGCTCTGTATAGACACGCCGTTTCTCTGTGAACCAAGACCCTATGTAAGGTTCCACAGGTGCAACAGCGAACGCAATCAACTCGCCTGCAGACCAATGAGCGCAGGAGGAGTTGCAGGCAGAGAGAAATCTGCACGTGTAAGAACCATTTAGCCAAATAGACGTGGCAAACTCAAATTAGTGATGCAGGAGTGGAAAGGAAGAGAGCTGAATGATACAGACACCCAAAACCATGGCAAGTTATAATTGATTGATAGTTATAATGGTTGACAATTCAATAAATGGGGAAAAAGGTTTGAAAATGGGAAAAACTACTGAAATATGGTACAATCAAGAATAAAAAGGAAAGTGTTTGGAAAAGGAGAACCATCAAGAAAATATGAAATTTAAATATGTAAAATATGAAAGATATATAAAATATGTATGGTTTGTATAAAATATGTAAGTGGAGCTTTCTTCTCTTCTCTTCTGTCAGATTCCTGTCAGCTCACACTGGACCCCAACACAGCGCATAAACGCCTCCGTCTGTCTGAGGGGAACAGAGAGGTGACCTGTATAAAAAAGATCCAGTCATATCTTGATCATGCAGAGAGATTTGACTTCCGGCAGCAAGTGTTGTGCAGAGAGGGTCTGTCTGGACGCTGTTACTGGGAGGCTGAGTGGAGAGGGCGTGAAGGGGTTTCTATAGCAGTGTCATATAAAGAGATCAGCAGGAAAGGAGGGTGTGGAGAGTGTGGTCTGGGACGGAATAATGAGTCCTGGAGTTTGTACTGCTCTCCCTTCAGTGACTCCTTCTTCCATAATAATGAGGACACTGACATCCCTGTTCCCTCTTCCTCCAAAATAGGAGTGTACCTGGATCACAGGGCAGGAACTCTGTCCTTCTACAGCGTCTCTGACACAATGACCCTCCTGCACAGAGTCCAGACCACATTCACTCAGCCCCTCTATCCTGCGTTTGGGGTTTATACTAAATCCTCTGTAAAATTGTGATCTGGGATGATGCAGAGAGTGAAGATCAGCTGTAATTAAAGAGAGAAATTATTAAATTAAATGAAAGGGGTAGTCCACTGTAATGAACTTTTAGGCTAATATTTTAGAATTTCTGAAAATGTTGAGCAATTTTCCAAGCTTTTTCTCTTATATGAGCATGGACGATGTGAACTATGTGATGTGACGTCATTGAATTTACCGTACCTGACCGTACATTGACCGTACCTGACCACCTATTCCACCAAGCTTCTCGTCCAGACTATGGTCCCCTCACGCCTGGACAACTGCAACTCCCTGCTAGCAAGCCTACCAGCCTGCGCCATCCTGCCTCTTCAACTCATCCAGAACGCAGCTGCCCGGCTTGTGTTCAACCTCCCGAAATTTTCGCATGTCACCCCCCTGTTGAGGTCACTCCACTGGCTGCCAGTTGCAGCCATAATCAGGTTCAAAGTTCTGACCCTGGCCTACACTGCAGCCAATCGGGCAGGCCCTGCCTACCTGCAGGACTTAATCCAGAACTATGTTCCTGCTCGACCACTTCGCACTTCTACAGCAGGGCTGCACTTGCCCCCCTCCGTGTCAATGGCGCTCGCCCGTCCCGACTGTGGAGCTTTTCCACCCTAGCTCCCCAGTGGTGGAACGAACTTCCCATTCGCCTACGTACTATGCCAACGCTGCCTGTACTTGTTCTTGTTTAACTGTGTATTGAAGTTCATAATATTAAGAATAGAATTGTAGTAGAGCTGATTTACCCAGTTTACTGTGAACTGCATTCAAGGTTCATTACTAGGGATAGCTGCTACTTTATGGGAAGGATGTGCTTTATCTTATCTGTTCTGTAGTTACTTCGATGACGTTTCTGTATGCACTTACTGTATGTCGCTTTGGATAAAATCGTCTGCTAAATGACTAATGTAATGTTATGAATTGCATTTTTCGTAGTTCACATCGTCTGAAATTATGGAAATTGATAGGAGAGTCGTTTTCATTTGGCAGTATGGACTGATTATAGTCCTTTCCCACTGTAGAGCTGGAACCAGGCTGGCTCATTATAGCCCTTTCTCACTGTAGAGCTGGAACAGGCTGGCTCATTATAGCCCTTTCCCACTGTAGAGCTGGAACAGGCTGGCTCATTATACCCCTTTCCTACTGCAGAGCTAGAAGCAGGCTGGCTCATTATACCCCTTTCCCAATGTAGAGATAGAACCAGGCTGGCTCATTATACCCCTTTCCCACTGTAGAGCTGGAACCAGGCTGGCTCATTATAAAATCACGCACTGTGCTTCTTTTGGAAATAATCACATACAAAAGACGTCTTACGGGAAGCTTCCTTTATTAACAATATCTCTCTACAAAATCTCAAAGACACTCAGTCTCAAATGTCTCTCTCTCCTCTGATGAAACCCCACGACTTGGGTATAAAAGACCAAATGGCTATATTTCTGCAGAATGCGATGTCCTGGAATAACGAAAACTATGGGTTTGCGTTGATTATGACCTTTTCATTATGCTACCATATCTACGGCTGCCCCCTAGTGGCTGTTGTTGACGTCCCAATTATAGTTGCCTATTCATATTTCTCTGAAATTATAAATTCATTTAACGTAACCCTACATTTTAACAACTCCTGTAGGCCATAAGAGGGCGTTTTATAAATAGACTTGCTGTTCTGGGAAATTAGAAAATAAGGTAACCTGTGTTATGCAGATGTTTTTCACGTTTATTTGTCGAGAATTAAGCGAGTTATATTAGGCTATATTGTATGAGTGGAAGTCTGCATCAGTCAATATAATACCGATCTAGACTTATATTTATATAAGCAGCGAGGAAAGCTGAGCGGATTCTAGGTTTTTATATATACTAAAAAGATTTTAAGGGTCAAAGAAGTATTGTAAGTATGTCTTTTTAAGCCAGATAGGGTTAGAATATCCCCCTTTGGGTTATCATTTGGACTATAGACATCACGTTATTATGGGACATGCATTCATTGCCCTTATTTTTAGAAACTTTTTTAATTAACCCAGATTTCCTTTTCATGGATTTGAAGCACAAACTTATTCAGACTAAACTGACAAACTGCCTCGAAACACCCATTGTGACACCTCATGCACCATTTGCACGTGTTTTGCATGAGTGTCATTCCACGCATGCCAATTTTAGCAATAAAATGGCTGAGCATTTTCCATTCATCACCACATCATCATTTTGGGGGGTGCATGACTTTTTTCATCAGGGTAATAAACTAGTGTCTAATCAAAAGTTTTTTGTTTTGTGTTTTTCTGTTCTTGAGCCATCAAAGAATTATTTTGTCATTAGTCGTCACCATTTTAGCTCGCTAGCTTATATTTATATGCACACATATTTTTTGCCCTTAACTTCTTTTGAGTAGAATATATGGACTGAGCAACCAATGACCACAGCTGACCCTCCCCGTCTCTTTCATGTTTGACAGGCCGATTCGTTTTGAAATAAATACGTGACGAAATAAATAAAAGATGCGTAAAATAATTAATATTTAATTGCTTATTTATTAATTTCATTGCTTGTTTATTTATTAAATTATCGATTTCACTGCTTGTTATTTATTTAATTTCATCCATACTTGGGGGCGTTTGAACCATTTTTCATATTTTGGACGTTTGTCGGTGGGAAAGGAATTAGCTGATCTGGAATCAGAGTATTTGCACAAAAAGTGAAAAGAGCCTCTGATGCCAGATCCGTACAGCTGACACATCTCAACAGGTAGGCCATTGGTTCAGCATGTATTGGTTTGAGACACCGCCCACAATGACAGGCGTCACCGTCACACTTCGGTTTCTGTGATCACGTGATTTGAAAAAAGCATCGGAGCACGACTTCCAAACAGCAGTGATTTGAAAACTGGACACCGTGTCGACACGTGAGTATCGAGCGTTCCATCCCTCGTAGAGAGAGAGAGGAGTGCGAGAGAGTGTTATCGCTGTGTGATAGCTGGAACTCTCTGGCTGGAGGTTGAAGTCACTGTTTCTCCTCAGTGGAATACTTCTGCTCCTGGGGGCAGTAACTTCCTACTGACATACCAGATCGGGTGTTCCTCCCCATTACTCTCCTGGGTCAGAACGACAGCCCCCCCCCACTTCAGACACATCAGTGTGGACCACCATCTCCATGCTGAAGTCAGGAGTCACCAATACTGGGCTGGAGCACAGGGCCCTCTTCAAACTCTGGAAGGCCTGTTCAGGCTCCACTGTCCACCTCACCATCTGGGGCTGGGCCTTGTGAGTGAGTTCTGTCAAGGGGGCAGCTAGGGAGGCAAAGTCAGGAATGAAGTGTCTATAATAACCTGTCAGTATCCCTGATCTGGGCCAGGTTTAGGATATAACTTCTGTAAATATCTCAATTACCCTCCATCACACATAAAACCTGTCTGGGCCAATCAGAAACACACAGTAAACCTGTCTGGGCCAATCAGAAACACACAGTAAACCTGTCAGGGCCAAACAGAAACACACAATGAAACTGAATAATCTAAAAAATGAAACAAAAAGTGAGCTCTGCCTTTAACCCTCATATTATCTTTAGCATAATTCAGTGTTTGTCTCTTAAAAACCTGTTAACCGTATATATTATTTGGACAGTTAGATTTCTTATAATGTGTTGAGATTAAATAGCAAATATGCAATGAACACAATGCTAAGTTTTCAAAGGTCTTGTAATACTCGGTAAACAAAGGTGTTGCATGGGGTCATTTGTGGCGTAGCTGTATTTTAAACTTCACAAACGTCCACTTACCTCAGGCTCTAAAATGAGATGTGAGATTCTTTTAGATAGATTAGTCAATTGTGAGACACACAAAATGTGGAACAGTGTCAAAATGTTTCTATTACAATAGTTGTGTCAGTTTAAACTTTTGGGGTCAATCTGACACCAAACATATAAGGCGTCATAAAATGTCAAGATAATCTGAGGGATAAACCTCTAGTTGCCAGTGGGACAAAGCCTTCTTCCCTAAAAATAGAGAAATAAAAAACCCTGTAGTCTTGCACTTCTCTTCATGACCACATGGGGTCGCTGTCATACTCTTTGCAGTTCAGCAATGATCAGGGAAAAGTGTCTTTCTAATATGTCAACATCTGTATAGATCGTCTTTATGGTTTATTGTTACCCATTCTCTTTATTCCTTAATATGTTCTTGTTAAACTCTTTCTTGCACTAGAGAGCAGTGCAAAGATTGGGTTACAAAAACAGAGGTATTTACTCCTGGTTTAAATGTTTAAAAGTGCTGTTTGAGAGTCCGGCCACGTTCCTGCTGCTCCTGATTCCGTCAGTGGCACTAAAGTCAAGTGAAACTTTATCAGCATTTTTGAAGATTTTATTTGGTTGCTATTTCCATACCTTAAACAATCACAATATAAAATATTTTTGAAGATACAAAATGCAGAAGTGTAAAGCCTCACGCCTACAGGAGTGAATGAGCGTTCATGCCTTGTGTGTATTTTGTGTTTTTGAGTAACAGTCAGCCACTCCCCCATGTACTCTTATTGCATAGGCTGGTATAGTGTAGTATATTGCAAGGGGTAGCTAGTTACTGCACTGCCTGTTCTTGCACACCTAATGTTAGCCAAACGACTTAAAAAACACATGAAATGACATTACATTACAATCAGTGAGCAGATGATCTTATCCAGAGTGATGTACAGAAGGGGAGAACATCAGTGTTCGTCTCAGGAATACAAAGTGTGACATCATCAAGAAGGGACAGAAGGCCTAAGAATAATCTCCCGGGGTGCGTCCCAATAGTAGAAAAATGCATCCTCCTTTCCTCCACTACCACCTCCTCTCCTCCGCGCCCCGGAAATTGATCTTTGTGTTTTAATCTAATGTTGCTGATTACATCTAAATTACGTATTAATGGTTACATATTAATGAATGACTTGACGCAAACCACAATGCCAGATACATATCCTGAATAGGCATATGCAAATACTTGTACTGGAAACGTTGAGGCAGTTTTGCATACTTCCGGGTAGGAGAGGAGTGGCAGTGGGGGAGTGGAGGAAAGGAGGTGAGGAGTGAAGAATATTGGGACGCACCCCAGGGCCGTGTCCGAATCAACACTCTTCCACACTATTGAGTAGCCTTGGTGAGTCGACAGGACAAGAAAGTCATTGAGTAGGCAAACATTTTTCAAATTGCAGTAGAGTTGAAACACCCGGATGACACACTTACTTCCGGTGTTTCGCTGAGTACATTCGGGAGCACACTTTATAAGGAGTACACAAACATTTTGGTCACATAAATATGACGTGAAGGTTTTACAAAAATGAGGCGCAGCATCACTGACGTTTTCCTTCAAATACAACAAAAACAACACATGACATGGCAGCGCAGGGGTGCCAGATTTTGCAAGACATTCCAGCCAAATGGCAACTCAAAATTAGCCAACTCAAAATAAAACCAACGTATTTCAAATAGAAATAATCTCATTTTTACTTTTTAAAATAAGTTTGTGCATTGCAACTTTCATTTTTACCCATGACTCCCAATTTAGCTGTAAAACCGCGGAGTGTCACAAACACTAATAAGAGCAATTGGGGTGAAAGTTACACACGGCTAAAAGCAGGTTTGTTCATAGATTCCTGTGTTTTCTGACGTTTGAGTAAATATCAGCTCAGATCACTCCTCCCTAAGGGAGACTGGGCGTGTTCGGCTAGAGCCGATTTACGTCATATCTGCGTCGGCCTGCATCGGAAACTGTCCGAGATGGCCGAAAAGTCGGTGCTGCGTGAACTAAGGCGGAAATGACAACATAAGGTTAAGCAGGCGCCTTAGCAGCGGTGCAGTTGCTCTCGGGCGCCTTCAACATCGCCGCGCCTTCAAACTAACCAACGACAGAATTGGTGAGAGAGCGAGGAGAGTGTGGTATTTCCTCACGACAAACGCGGATAATTTCACAATATCGCCACCTATCTCGGCGTATTGATTCTACTCCCAAAAAAAAATCTAAATGAAATGTACCCTTCCCTAATAGTGTTCAAACACAGGTAGGCTATAAGAGTTATTTAGTTAATCTTACAATGTAAAAGCAGTAGTCTATTTCCCCCCTCTTTCTGGTCTCTTATCTAATTTCACATATAATATTTTGTTGTTTTTCTTACTGCTTTTTTTTTAATTTAAATTATTTAATACAATCCTTTTTTTGCACTTCAATTAATGTGATTTTGTTTCATAATGTGAGGTTCTAGTATAAGCCCAACCTATCGAACACATTTCTGTACATTACTTTTGTGTACTTGAATTTATTTTTTATTCATACAAATACATAAATAAATATGCGTTTTGGGAGTTTGAGATTGTAGCACATACGGTCGCTACTGTGGTTATTATATACTGTACCTTACATGTACTTTCTTGAGATAAACCATATGGATGTGAAAAGTACAATATTGGTAATGTTACACTAACAAATGCCAATTCTCATTCTTGACTGCTTCTGTAATCCAACTGTAGGCCTACCTCTAACTTTATAAAATATGTTGTCTGAACCTAGAAGTGTCAAGAAATAACCCAAAAAAAGGCCTGGCCAAATATAGGTAACTTAATGTTTTGTTCAATAATGTAACTATATTGGATTAACATATTTTATATAAAATTAAAGATGCAACTTTATGAGTGTTTTGTATTTTGCATTTGTATAACAGCTGGTTTAAGAGTAAAATCCTAATTGGACTGTTGTCCAAAAAATTGTCCTCTTCAGAACATTTGGTGTGAGCATATAGAACATTAAGGTAGGACCACCAAATGATAACACATTAATTTTTGTCAAAGTATTTGGGAAGTTACCTAATTTATATTTCTCTTCACCATCCTTGTTATCAGTAAGACAACTCATTCGGATCTGAAGGGATGTTCTGCTGATGTTCTTCTGTTGAGAAGTGGAGTTTTCCCTATCTCCAGATGGGACAGTGTATAGGCAGACCTCTGCCTGTCACATTCCAGCAGAGGGGACCACATACAAATAAGCCAATTCCATAATAACATGAAGGGAAGGACGAATTAAACAATATTATGTAACACATCCTGGCGCTACTGTGCTGTACATCCACTTTGCAAATTGTTGAAAGATTAATGATTGAGATTAAAGATCTAACACTGTTATTATGGCTATGGGTTCATTAGATGTGGGTGTTCTGGTCTCCAAAACAAAACCGATAAATTATACTAGCAATTAAGACCACATTTTCAGAATATTTATTTCACACAATATGGTGACATTCACAAAAGATAAATAAACTGTAGCACTATTCCCCTCCACCACCATTCAAGCCACAATGACACCGGGTTCTTTCTGTCATTTTGTATGTTTATTGTCAAATCAGAAATATACGAACAATGATTGGTGACAGGAAAAAGGAAGACATGTTGATATTGGAATACATCTTATGCAAATACAATTATATTTATCCATACGTTACCATAACTGGCAAAGAAAATGTCATCTTTCTTGACATTGTTCCCTCAAAACACATAACAACTCCCAGTATCCCGATGTCCCTATATGTACTATATTAATTATTCATTCATACAAACTCAATTTATCTTGTTAAAGACATTGAATGGCATTCAATTCAATACGTTCATTGTCAGGGTCCAAAGGGACCACATGCTGTCATGTAATTTGAATAAATCATGAACACTGACATGAGTAGCTGAATTACCTCATTTTTTCCTATGTTTTGGCTCCGTACTAAAAACAGTCATATTTTATTTACACATTTATAAATTCAGTTTGATTATTTTTTTTTGCAATAAAATGTTCAGCGTTAAATCAACTTAGAGGACATTTGATTTCTGTTAGAACTGAATGAACACTTTTGAAAATGTAGATTTTACTGTGCACTCGTGCATAATATTGGACACATGCATAAGAGAGGCTGTTTAACCCTTGTGTTGCCTTCATATTATATCTGCACCCCGTGTCCACAGGGTCAAAAATGACCCCCCTCACCAGACCCCCTGTGATGAGCCTCTTCACTGAATTATAATGAAATAACCCGTCATTCTTCACTAAACCAGTCAATAATTGTGCTTTCCTACTTCAGTCCAGACAGACTGGATTTCTTCAGTCTACACCACTCATTTTTACTAGAAAACAAACATAATTGATCTTTTTGCTGTAATAGATGCGTGGCACTAAATTATGATGACATATGATTCATAACTGCAGGGTTCATAAGACTCATAAAACAATCTTTGTAGCTGGATGATGTACCGCTTTTATGAAAATGTACAAAAGTGCAATATTTACTTTTTTAACTGTAGGGTCACTCCAGGAAAAGCCATCAAATTGAATGCTGAGAAAATTACATTTAGGGGATTTTCACTGCTGTTGACCTCAGAAAAGGGTCAGTTTTGACCTGAGAGCAACACAAGGGTTAAATATTGTGACAAACAACAAGTTTTATCTATTTAAATTTCCTTTGTTTTTCTGTCTCATTTGAGTGTTTTTCTCTTTAATTACAGCTGATCTTCCCTTCACTCTCTGCCTCATCCCAGATCAGTTTTACAGAAGATCCAACATTAACCCAAACCCAGGATAGAGGGGCTGAGTGAATGTGGTCTGGACTCTGTGCAGGAGGGTCATTGTGTCAGAGACGCTGTAGAAGGACAGAGTTCCTGCCCTGTGATCCAGGTACACTCCTATTCTGGAGGAGGAGGGAACAGGGATTTTAGTGCTCTTCTTATTGTGCCAGAAAGAGTAACTGGAGGGAGAGCAGAGCAAACTCCAGGACTTGTTATTAAGTCCCAGACCACAGTCAACACTCACTCTTTTCCTGCTGATCTCTTTATATGACACTGCTATATAAACCCCTTCACCTCTCCACTCAGCCTCCCAGTAACAGCGTCCAGACAGACCCTCTCTGCACAGCACTTGCCACAAGCACTCAAATCTCTCTGGATGATCAGGATATGACTGGATCTCTGTCACACAGGTCACCTCTCTGTTCCCCTCAGACAGACGGAGTTGTTTATTCGCTGTGTTGGGGTCCAGTGTGAGCCGACAGGAATCTGATAGAGGAGAAGAGAGAAGAGCTCAGTGATCATTATAATAAACTTACATATTTTACAAACATTTTAATTTCATATTTTAATCCTTTCTTATGTTATTATTATAACCCCCTCAATGTGGGGCTGAGCATGTCCAATTCCCTCCCCAATTTGGAACCGCCAATCAGCTGTAACCGCAGCCGCGTTCATGCGCCAATCCAACTGCGGGGAGAGTTTAGACATCCACGGTTCTCCTGAGAAACACGCGCTGTCACCCTCACGCCCCCTCACAGAACGGACCCCCCTGTGCTGCTCTCCAGCCCCCAACATCCACCCTCCTCAAACGGGCCAGTTTGGTCAGACCTGCCCGCATGAACGGGGCACAAACAGAGGGGGCAGATGGAGCAGGGCATTATTAAAAACAGTTAAATACTGCCCACTGCCCTGAGCCAGTACTGCCCCGACCAGGGGCAAATACAGCACTGCTGCCCTGAGCAGAAAAACTGCACCAGAGACCATTGGCGTGTTGGAAGAAAGCCATCAGGTGGTGACAGCACCGCTAACCTATGCCACAATGCTAATGCTACCAGGCTGTTTAAAATCAACACCCGTCCTCTAAAGGAAACCTGTGGAAGAAGCCATTTCCACCTTGATATCCTGGACCTGCCTTTTCCAGCACACCCTCCCAGCTTCTCTGCATATACTGTCAAGTCTCCAGATGCACCCAAAACAAGTATGTCATGAATATAGAAAATACTGTAGCGAGCGCGGAGAGAGACAAAAAAGAGCCGTTTGAATTAATATTCTCAGCTCTAAAACACTTTCACTAACACCGAATCGCTTCAGAAAATACTGCTTTATAAAGGAACTAGTCGGCTGTGATTGGCGCACACACTTACATATTCCTAGCCAATCACAGCCACACAAGTTAAAATGGACAGTTACGTTTAAACAAAACAGTTGACACAAGACGCGGCTAACAAGCTAACTACACAATTAGAACACACAGCACTATTTACATTTATGTACACATCGACCAGGTAGCGGCTCACTACCCGGTCCTAGCTGGCCAGTTGGTAATCTCCAGGCCGCCACATTGCCCCCACACCAAGGGTTCACAAGTCCCCGACCCCCGCACAGTACCCACAACTCGCATCAAAGTCCCGCAAGTGGCCTGGGGGCCGCCGGTGTAGTTTAGGCCTCCCGGTAGCACTCAGCGGAGTGTCGCTGGGCTCAGGCTCACTGGGTAACACGGTGTCTTACCTTCGGCTCAGCTGCATCAGGGGCCTGTAGGGTGCGAGCCGGTCTTGGTGCAGCACCACCAGGCGCCCCCGGCCTGGCATCCTGATGCGATAAACTATCTCAGAGCGCCGTTTCACAACTTCCCCAGGCCCCCGCCAGCTCGCTCGCAGCTTGGGCGACAGGCCTTTCTTTCGCTCAGGGCAATAAAGCCAGACCTGCTCTTCCGCTGCAAAGTGTCGTACCACCGCTTCTGCTTAAAAACCGGGGGAAGCCTGGGCCTTGCGGGCGAAGGAGGCGTCCCGCAGCCGGTGGTAGTGCTCCTCCCAGGGCTCTCTGCCCCGCAACTTGCCCAGCAGCCATGCAGTCTGCTTTGGGCCTCTCGCATGGCTCATGGGCATCAGCGGCAGCCACCTCTCTGGCTTGGACCACCGCGGATCTGGGGCTCACCTGGTCCCGTTACTTTTGGCGGCTTTGGTGCTGGAGCTGGGCTGGTCGCGTGCGATATGCCCCGCTCGTCGCACGGCTTGCAGCTTGGCAGGCGCTGCGTTGTAGCGAACGTGCGTGCGCACCTCCTCGCCCTCCTCGCCGTCGACCACTCTGGCAGTGCGTTGTGGAGTGTGTGGGTGATGGCTGATTCTTCCGCCCGAGTTGTCATCATTAGAGCCTCGCTTATGGAACCAGGTTGGGTTGGGCTAGGCTAGGCTAACGCGGTCACGTAGCCGCTCTGGCGTGAGGGCTCGCAGGAATTCATGCAGCGCTAGCTTCTCCTGCGCTGCTGCACGTCGGCCGCCACTTTCCCCCAGCTCTCCTCCTCATAGCGGTAGCGGCTCAGCTGTTTTTCCCGGCTTGCTTCGGCGGAGCGGTGCTGGGTGAACCGCCGTTGGAGTGCTGCGGTCAGAGCCTGCAGGTCTTGTCGCTCCGCCGGCGGCAGGTCCAGAATCGTCTCCAGCGCTGTGCCCTTCAGGGCGAGAGTCAGGTGTCCCGCTGTCTGCTCCGGCGTCCAGCCACCCAGCTGAGCTGCTAGCTCTAGCTGCGCTAGGTATGACTCTAGTGACGCTGTTCCGTTAAAACGCGGTAGCTTCAGCTGCATTATCGGTTTCGCGAGCGGGCCGTCGCGATTTACCGACGCAGGATTCTCCCATTTGCCGCTTAAGCCGTCCGGTCGCCTGGACACTCACACCGCAGGAGTCTGCCACTCGGAGCTGGTCATAGCCCCGGCTGTCCTTGCCTTCCTGCGGGTCAGCTCACCGATCGACCGCTCCAGTTCCCCTATCTCCCTCAGCAGGGCTCGTTCCATCCCACTTCCGGACACCGATGTAGCGAGCGCGTAGAATGAGGGAGGGAGACAGCGGCTTGCAGTTCCGAATCGCACAAGCTGAGCTTCGTTTTTCGTATTAATAGCGCTACCTTACCAGCTCTGAAAAGAGCCGTTTGAATTCATGCCCAACAACGTTCTCAGCTCTAAAACACTCTTTCACTAACCCCGAATCGCTTCAGATACTGCTTTATAAAGGAACTAGTCGGTTGTGATTGACGCACACACTTACAGATTCCTAGCCAATCACAGCCACACATAACACACAGTTACAAATGACAGTTACGTTTTAAACAAAACAGTTGACACAAGACGCGGCTAACAAGCTAACGACACAATTAGAACACACAGCACGCTATTTACATTTATGTACACATCGACCAGGTAGCGGCTCACTACCCGGTCCTAGCTGGCCAGTTGGTAATCTCCAGGCCGCCACAATACTTTCAATAATATTTTTCTTCGTCTTACCTCATATTCTCATGTTGCTTAATTGTTTTAATTTATGTTTAAATACAGACTCACATTGTAAAAAGTCCTCTCTGGTCCTGGGCTCTAGAATATGGACGTCTTCCACTGTAGAGAGAGATCACAAGAAAGATGAGCTCCTAAAGATAACCTTCATATCATAATTCCTGGAGAAATTTAAATCTATTTTAATAAATAAAGTGCATGTAAATGAAACTGCAGCTCATTCAGGAATAATGTAAATATTAAATATAAAGTTTGATTAATATCACATATCATCTTGGCGAAGCTGAAGGTTCAGTAGTTTTTGGCAGTTGGAAATTTCCCTGGTTGCCATGGCGAGCAGAGAGGGCAGGTAGCAGAGGCCCTGTTTACACTCATATCCAATACACACTCCCATACACTTATTATGGGATGTTTTTTGTCAGTAGAAGGCTGACAGGAGAAGACACACACTCGAGCGTTTACATTCAGATCCGATACCAGCGGAACCCAAACCAACTTCCAGATGCGATTCATATCACAAATCTCACCCATATCCCAAATTCTTACTTTTAGACTAAAGTGATCAAATGTAACATATTGCATTTGTAAATAACTTGGATATATGTGGCAGAAAAAGAAGAGTTTTCACAGGGCCAGAGATACGTATCGTACAGTAGAGTCACCAACGTTTCTCCCAGTGATGTCACTGGAAGTTGCAGGATGACATATTTATGTAAAGAAGCATCAGACAGCCATGTGAAAGCATGAGGAAGACCTAAATGTGCTTTCATCTCAATCAAAGGGAATAATGAGAAGAGATTCCACTCCCCAGGAATGCTGCATCTCTCCGCCCATCTCACAAATCTCTGCTGCTGTTTTACAGCAGTGCAGACTGCTTTACTGCACAGGATCAGATATAAGATGCAGAAACACTAAAACCTTTGTGCTGCTATTAGCTGTTATATCAGGAGAGAAAGTGACATTTAAAAGGTATATGCATTAGAAAAAACCTGAATATACATTATAGTAGGTTTCTTCAGATTACAAAGATTGCTCAACTTAAACAAGCCCCAGCTATGACCCCTGTTTTATTGACAAGTTATCATGCTTAACTTTTTGCCCCATTTAAATATTTTTAAACTCAGCGTGGGTCCGGTTCTGACTGGGTTGTCATCTGTAAACCTTTTATAAATTCTTACTTACCATGTCTGGTGTTGTACTGTGGCAGGTGGGTTCCTGTAGGGATAAAATAAGTTGCTACGGTTGGGTGATGGAGGAACAGTCTCTGCTCACTCCTGTCAGACTCACGGCTACACAAAGTATCAACATCACTGTACTTCTATTCACAAAAGATCAACACTTGTTATTTTTAATGAAAGAAATCATTGGGAAAAAGTTGTTTCCGCAGTTCTAACCTGTTTGAGAGATTTTGACTAATTCCTTCTTGAAGACGTCCTCCAGTCGCTCTTTCAGTTCAGAGACAGATTTCCTCACAGCCTCAAAAGAGATTTGTGGACTGACAGTGATGCTGGGTAAGTCTCCAGGCCCAGGAGCTGCACAGAGAGACTGGCAGCTCTACAGACAGACAGACAGACAACAGTCTCAATACACATTCCTATGCAGATGCCAGGAGCAGATATTTGTAAATGAGGAACACACCTCAACATGTATGTACAATGTACATAGTGCAGACCATCAGAGAGCCAGTGATGTTACCTGGAGGAAATGGATGTGATCCTCTGTGTGTGAAAGCTGCTCCATCTCAGCATCTCTCCTCCTCAGCTCAGCAATCTCCTGCTCCAGTCGCTCCAGGAGTCCTTCAGCCTGACTCACTTCAGCCTTCTCCTGATCTCTGATCAGCTCTTTCACCTCAGAGCGCCTTTTCTCAATGGAGCGGATCAACTCAGTAAAGATCCTCTCGCTGTCCTCCACTGCTGCCTGTGCAGAGCGCTGTTAGGAGACACAGAGAGAGGAGGGCTGTATGTGCAGAGCGCTGTTAGGAGACACAGAGAGAGGAGGGCTGTATGTGCAGAGCGCTGTTAGGAGACACAGAGAGAGGAGGGCTGTCTGTGCAGAGCGCTGTTAGGAGCACAGAGAGAGGTGGGCTGTATGTGACACAGCCACGGGTCCACACTAGGCCATAGCCTAAAAAGGCAGTCGTGTGTTGGTTTTGTAAGACTGGAATTGAGATCCCAGGGCACCTGGAAACACACCATCGGGGGTGAAAGACATTAAAGTCTGCTGGGACCATCTGGCTTGAAGTTTATGACGTCAAAGGATGTCCCAGGATTGAATGATTCTGGAAATAACGCTTGGACTGTCGAAAAAACCAGCATACGAACAGTGCCACAGTGCCACCATCTGACGTTATCAGGGCAGGCCAAATCTCTGTCCTTAACATATTTTCACGCACAACACCACATGGCTATAGAGTGCTTTTGTCCTCAAACAGCCTAAAAACATACAGATGTGATTCATATTTTTGCTACATTGTACAGTATACACTGGAACTAGTCTGGGCACTGAAACATACATTATACACTCTTTTTCCAGAGAGATAATCATGTATTGTTTAGTTTTTGAGTGTTACATTAGCAAATACATCCAGTTAACGTACCAGAATTAACAGGAACAACTAGGGTGTAAATGTAATATTCTCAACAGGAATTCTGGGACCTTTGTGGCATTAATATTAATCACATCTGAAAAACTATGTAGAGATGGGGATACTCATGGCAACACAAACTTAGACTTATTCATGTTTGATATTGTTGTGATGGTCTCGGTGTGAGTGGTGCAATGGTCTACGTGTCCTAAATGTTCACCATGGATGGAATGTATATTTCATAGCACAGGTGTAAGCTGCCGTTGTGGAATTGTCCTCGCAGGAAACCTCTCTGTGTAACCTCCTAGAAGGGGGAACTAAAGTACAATTTAACTCTTTCTGGCCAGTTTATGGTTTTATGACCGTCTGCAGCCAGATCAGACGCAGAATTTGAGCATTTAAGCAAAGGAAACAAAGCCATTGGGGAAGCTGTATTCAGACTTTCCCACACATCTAACCTCAGGTTATTGTGTGTAGCGATTGCCAGGTATTTTTCTTCTGTACTATATATAGAATTTTGGCTGTTTAATCTGTAACTGTGTATTGATTATTTAAGTAAATAACCTACCTGGTAATAAATTAGTGAAACTTGATTTGTGTGGTTTCTCTGAAAATTGACGTACTATCTCTGTTTACCGGTAATGGGTTGATTAATTTCCTCAGTCATGGTTACCCCCTCAGGTGGTCTAGGGAGGTTGACTATTTAAGCTTAATGTATCACGGAGTATTGCACCCGTAGAACTATGTCTTAAAGTAGATCACCTACGCCTGGCGGTTATACATGTTGAGAACGGTGGTCGTCAATATTTATTTCGTCGGTCCCTGAGTCTTAACCATAGTCTATACCTCACGAAGTGGCTTCTTCCGCAACCTCTGAGATAACCGCAGATATCTAGTCAGCTGTGAGTCGTGTACATACCCGGCCGGATGTAATGTGCGGTGGAACAGACAGATCCAGTTCAGAGAACCGTCTTAAAAGTATGAGAGTCCTTTAGCAAATCAAGTGGAAATTTTACATACCAAATTCTAAATTATAATGGAGTCAGATAAACGAGTACAGAATCAGCGTTGGTGGCTGATGATTTAAGGTAATGCACACTGGCTGTCTTTTGGATAAACCGGGGTCAGGGTAGACCAGACTTAAAGCGGAAGGTAACGTGGTACGATTACCTTTGATATGTGGTCCCTTATTAGCTGATCCCGTGAATCTAAAGAGCAGTCTCACCCGGTTGCAAGAACATTATTATTTCTTTATTAACTTTCATAACATTTTGGTCGCATAAATATGACGTGCAGCTTTGTTTAAAAAAAATGAGGCACAGCTTCGCTGACGTTTTCCTTCAAATACAACAAAAACAACAACATGGCCGCGCAAAGGTGGGACGCAAGGTTGCTAGATCTTGCAAGACTTTCCAGCCAAATGGCGACTCAAAAATATATTTTTCACTGAAACCAACATATTTTAAATAGAAAGCATCATATTTTCACATTTTTACCCGTGACTGCACTTTGAAAGTTGCCCAATTTAGCTGCAAAACCATGGACATGGCAACACTTGTGGGACGTCTTACAACCTGCTTACGACACTTCAACATTATGGATGGAAAATGGTATTGCTGATATTTTTCCCAGACTGTACGTAGTGTGCTACACAGTGCACATTGAACAGCACACTTCTGCAAGTGCACTGTACGTAGGAGACAGGGCGCAGTAGATAGGGCTTTGATTCGGACACAGTGCACTATACGCATTAGACAGGGCGCGGTAGATAGGGCTCTGATTCAAACACTGTGCACTGTACGCAGGAGACAGGGTGCAGTAGATAGGGCTCTGATTCGGACACAGTGCACTGTACACAGGAGACAGGGCGCAGTAGATAGGGCTCTGATTTGGACACAGTGCACTGTACGCAGGAGACAGGGCGCAGTAGATAGGGCTCTGATTCAGACACAGTGCACTGTACGCAGGAGACAGGGCGCAGTAGATAGGGCTCTGATTCGGACACAGTGCACTGTATGCAGGAGACAGGGTGCAGTAGATAAGGCTCTGATTCGGACACAGTGCACTGTACGCAGGAGACAGGGTGCAGTAGATAGGGCTCTGTTTCGGACACAGCCCAGACCACTGTTCCAGGGAGGGAGTAGGCAGAATTGCAGGAGTTGGATGAGAAGGAAGGTGATAATTCAGCTTAGAGTGGAGTCAGCAATGTGGTCCAGTTATTGATTTCTTTGGTGTGTGTGTGTTTTTTAAAAAATATATATTCTCCCATTGCATATATAAACTATAATACCAATTGTATTGTATTTTATATCGTTGGAAAAATATTCTTTTGTTGGTATTCACTCTCGTTTGGAGTTGCTTGGTGGACTGGATGATTGCACTCTCCCACAGTAATAAGGAAAAAACAACACATATTGGCCATTTTTACACTTTATTCATTTTACACTGTCAGATTTTGGCACATTTTTTTACAAGTTGTACCTCGTTGTAAAGGTGACTGTTCAGGCTTTTGCCGGACACACGCCAGGCCTTACCTGACCACACTCGTGTTGTGTGACACTGAACATTTTAACTAAGCCTTTCACTCAGCCTATTCCCCACAGTGTGGCTCAGTGGGATTGAGCCTCACAGGACTGGAAAGTGGCCCAACACTGGGCTGCTCACTGGCTGACTGGAGGAGAGCCCTGACTGAGCCCTGAAATGGCTCTTCCAGCAGCACACTGTTGTCTTCTCCTCTGGTCAGTACCCACCTTGAGTGACTGCACAGCCTGTCTCAGATCCTGCAGCTCCTTCTCTATCTCCTGGATTCTCTGCTGGAATTTACTCTGTGTCGCCAGCAGCTGCTTCTGTGGACAGATATTTCTCACATGATATTACAATATTCAGATGTTCAACTACATAGCAGAAGTAGAAAACTGTATTATCCCTCATGGGGAAATTGGTTTTGCAGCTAAATAAAGTCAATAATGCAAACAAAAACCCAGTACATACGATACTAAACTCTGAGACATTACATTACATTAAGAGCTTTAAAAGTGGACCCAAAAGGTTATTTGCTATTTAAAAAGGGAATGACTAGAGGAATAAATTAACTCTTGTACGTATAATTCTTATGAGCGGTACAGACAGACATCTGCCTAAGGGTAGGAGATTAAACTCTGTCTACAGGGGGTGGGTTGAATCATATAAAATAATCTCCACTTTGTTAAGTGCCCTAATTTTGTACAGGGCAGTCATGCTGTTTTGTGGCTGTCCTATGATTTTGCTACAGAATTTAAGAATTCTTCCAGTCTGTTCAGGTTGGCTGTACTTGTATTTACAAACCAACACGTAAAACAGCAGGTTAAAACTCTTTAAATGAAGGATCTATAAAACATTGTAAGGATGGTACAGTCCACATTAATTAATCTCATCAGCTTCCTTTAGAAAAAGAGGAGCTACTGCCCTTTCTTGTACATCAGGTTGATGCATCTGTTCCCAGCACAGCTTGCTGTCCAACAAGCCCCAGATATTTATATTCTTCCACAACCTGAATGTGTTCACCTCTGCTTACTTGTATTGACCTTGTATTGTATTGTTTAGGCCTTGTACTGGTACTTGGCTTTCCTTGCGTCCCTTTGTACCTGTCTTTGGGCCTCCTTTTTCAACTGATTGCATTTATTTGTCACCCATAGTTTGTCATTTTTATATATTTGAAAATACAGTAGGTGTGACGGAGTCCACAAAAAAATAAATATAGCTCGATACTACTATCCATATTCCAAATGAAACTAAATAGTACTTCTACACACTGATAGCAGGCCAGTGTGTAAAGTGTACTGGCCTTATAGGTAAAGCTTCTGTGTGAGTGAACTAGCTGCTCCAGCCGTGTTGATTCCCATTCAGGGAGTGAATAGAGTGAGGGGGTGTGAACAGAGCTGTCACAAAGAGCGGACTTGGGTTCACTTCCTGCTCTTACTGCTTTTATTACTGTGGACTACAGAGCTGGATATCGCTGTGTTGTCGTCTGTTGTTCAGACCTCAAAGTAACTGCATTGTTCAGTACTTTTTCAAACTTATCAAGCATTTCAAAACATAATCTATCAAAATACATTAATAAAATTCAATAAAAAGCTAGTCATAAACCTACACATTGTGGAAATAATCCAAGATAATATTTGTCATCATCAGTGTAAAAAAGCCTGAGTGTTTTGTGTAAGAGTTTCAGTCCTTACCTGTTTCTCAGTCCTTTCTGCTGCAGCTGAGACTGTTTTATGGCCGCTGTGTTCATCCATCACACACAGATAACAGATACACTGCTGATCGGCACGACAGTAAACCTCCAGAACTTTGTCATGATGAGAGCAGATCTTCTCCTGCAGGTTTCCAGTGGCTTTGGCCAGTTTGTGCTTCTTAAAGGCAGGAGATTCATAGTGAGGCTGGAGGTGAGTTTCACAGTAAGAGGCCAGACACACCAGACAGGACTTTGATGGCTTTGCGTTTTGTCCCAGTGCAGACATCACACACCACGTCTCCAGGTCCAGCGTAACAGTGAGCAGGAGGAGCAGCTTGGAGTCCTGTTCTTCTTCAGTTTCTCCACCATTTCAGCAAACATGGTGTTTTTCTTTGAAAACAGGCCTTGGAGTGAAGGTCTCTCTGCACTGGGGACAGCTGTAGACACCAGTCCTGATCGTCCTGATCCCAGCAGCCCTTAATACAGCCCATTACAGTAACTGTTCCACAGGAAAATAGTCACTGGAATCCTTTAGTAGATCCAGACAGATCGGACAGCTGAACTGGTCCTGATCCAGTAACACTCCACCTTCAGCCATGTTACTGCTCCACGCTGACAGAGACAGAGTTAAGTTTCGTTTCTCTGAAACTGCGTGAGAGAGAGAAAGAGTGAGGACTTCTGGTTC